>CAJNIZ010005701.1:0-18925 GCA_905231905.1 Symbiodinium pilosum | reverse complement strand
TATTTCCGGAAATATCCATATATATATATGTAGGGGATCCATGTTTTAGATCCTGCCAGGGGTCTGGGAAATGGATTGAGAGGGTTTGGCGTGAGGGGTCCCAGATACAGACAGCAGTTTATGAAGATTCCTAGCAGTTTTACCATACTATTGTTAATGGCGTATATACCCCCGTATTTGGGTAAAAGACCGTTCATCATAAGGAAGCCCAAAAGGGACAGTGCATAGGAAAGGCCAAGAGATCTGGTGCTATAGGTTTTAAGATTTGGGATTGAGTCGAGACCCTCAATTGTGAAGACCTAAGGGCTGCGATCTTGGAATTCCTAAATGCCCGTGACCCTTCAAAAATGGGCAGTGGGATAAAATCCAATTGCAGTCAACACAAAGCCGACTAAATTAAATGAGATCACGCACAGTATTGTACGTGCTCCATGGATGTTCACGGTCATCCGCTATTAACTGGTCTCTTTGTTTCTTGTCTGAATCTTTGGGATGCTATTATTGGAAAATCACGAAAACGAGCAAAAAAGACTCTAGATGTTCACGGCTTAATTTCGACGCTTCCGATATCTACCTGTTCGCACTTTGCCTTCCATTTGTTTGTTAGCTCGTAGTTTCACTTCATGTGTTTTTTTCTTAGATTTTTGGTTGATTCTGTTTTGGTTTCACCGTTTAGTCTGAGTTTAGGCGGGAGTTTTGGGGAGCCCTTGGCGAGGTCTTTGTGGTTCGTTGGGTTCCGGCTCCAGATCAAGCGACGTAAGGCCTAGGTTTCAATGCCTCTTTCTATAATCCCCCTTGAGTAGATAGAATATGAATGAATATGAAATATATGGGTTATATGGGGATCTTATTATAAGCCTGACTCACGGGTTTTGGGGGTTAGGGAATCTATAGTGCCCCTTAAGTAGATAGAATATGATTTTGGATATGTTTTAACAAGATCCCCATATAGCCCATATTCTATCCACTTAAGGGGGACTGTAGATCTGTCTACATTGAACATCCTGGAAAGCCACCTAGAATCCCTTGAGCTGAGCCCATCCCAGGATAAATAAATTCTTGGCACTGGGGAACAACGACTTCGAGCCCCCTGTGTTCCAAGTCGGCGTAATGCTGTGCGTGCTTTGCATCCTCCTGTGGAGCCTGTGCGTTTACAAGGACTGGGCATATGGCGTGTTGGGCTTAGGTTTGCAGAATTCAACTAGTCTTCTGAAGCCCCGGCTGCTCTCGTCCAGATGCCAGTGCCAGTGCAGGGAAGTGCTGAAGCCCGATCCTTGTGATGCCCTACACAATGGACACCCCCAAATCCTTTGTCACCATTTGAATTGGACATCAGTGCGTGTCAGGCTGTGTCTTGTCTGTTGAATGAACTGGATAGTCAATCAAATCCTTGCGTCAGCTCCTCCTAGCTTTCCTTGCAGGAGATCAGGCGAGTGTGGTTAGCTCTGGAGGCAACAATGCGGATACCAAAGGCTTCCGGGAATCTGAAAAGGTTGCAGGAGGGGCCCTTCATCTAGCAAGCTGTGGTGTGAAGGCTAAGGTTTATGGTTTAGGGTGCGAGTGTAGGCATGCGTACAATAAGCATGAATTAAGTATGAAATGGGCTTACTCTGAATGTGCTTATAGATTTGCCAAGTCATATGAGATGTTTGGTCCGAGGCGAAGAGGACAGAGTTGAGCAACAACGTCTTCTCCAGCATTTCGTGGGGCCGCTACTGCATGGTGCTGTTGACGTACGCGGCATCTAGCCGAAATACCCTGCGAGTGAAGCGAGAGAATGCTTGGCTTAGGTTTGCAGGTGCTGTTTGGTTGTGGGCTGCCAATACCAAGCACCAGTCTTGAAACCAGCTGAGGCAAGAGTCGCCATAGCTTCCGTGTTGCTGGTAGCCGGAATTCTCTGGTTGGCCCGAACAACGTCTATTGAGGAGCTTATGCTGAATGCGGTTGCCCTGAATGCCATCCTCGATGTTGATGAGTTTCTCTTCGCGGGTATGATGCCCATAAAGCTACAGCACGCAGTGCAGAGTCTGGAGCCCATACAAGTCAAGTATAGCCGCCGGCGCAGCCAGTGTGAGACGCTTGTGCATCTGAGCCTGATTCTAACTACTGTGCTGCTGGCATACAGCTTGCTCCTGGTGCCTCTATCTAGTTCGATGCAGATTGTAAAGAATGAGCTCTGCGGCGGGAACCAAACTTTCGTGGTCTCATACAACCGCCAGACGCAAGAAATCATTGGCCTGAAAACAGTGGAAATGCTGGAGAATCCAAACCTCACAGCGATGGAGGTGGGTTCATGTCACAGGTGTCGTCTGTTTTCGGGCAATTACCCCTTTGTGTACGACAGCCAGTATTTTCAGGTGCCGTAAGAAGAGCAACCTGATTTTAGGAACTGCTCAGGTGGCCGTCAAGTCCCACATTGCCAACTCACCCGAGACTACTCCCGGAGAAGTTCCAGACTCTTGGCCCTTTGTGTACACTGAAGGCTACCCTCCATTCGAACTAATGAGGAAAGGCTTCTCTGCGGCTGCCATATGTTGATGCGTATTAATTTCAGGAGGGTAGTAAGGGTTCATAACCCTTGTCGCTCAGAACCAGAATGCCTAGCAAGCAGTCGGGTGCTTTCATGGTTATGGGGTTTTGTTTCAGATGTAATTAGAGTTTACGGGTGCTTTCGGGGCTTCATGGCTCGTAGTCTGAAAGTATTGTAGAGCTTGCAGTTAACGGTTAATGGGTTGGTATATCTGGGGTAGCGGGCAATTACGCAAAATGTCCCGGAGGGCTCGTGTGGGCTAGATTTACAATTTCTTCGTTTTGGCTTTCGTCCGCATGCACCGCCCGGACTTTACTACATGGCAATTTTCAGCCGACAGTGGCATTATCTATCTCACAAGAAGTTTTATATTCACACGAGTAAGATGAATAGAAGTAACAGTAAACTGCCCCAACATTTTTCAAGCCCATGCCCGAGCGAGTCAGGCAGGAGCGAAATCTTCCCAACAGGGAGCCCAATACCCATTGATTGAGAACATTCCTGAAATTGTTATAAGTGATCCTGGTATCATTCAGGTTACTTTAGTTGGGCTGTTTGGGTTAGCCCTACGCCCCTAAACCCCCAACTCCTAAACCCGAAACCCCTAAACCCTGCAGATAGGACTGCGGCCCTTAACCCCCATAATCCCAGGATTACATCAGCTTCGCTGCAAGCCGTAGAGCCTTCGGTGCAGACGTCTCGCGAACTATGGCAGAGAAGGCCAGCTTCTGGGGCCTTCCCGGTTTAGGGTTCAGGGTTTAAGGCTTAGGGTTTAGGGTTTAGGATTTAGGGCTTAGGGTTTAGGTTTTAGGATTTAGGGCTTAGGGTTTAGGGCTTAGGGTTGAGGGCTTGGCGTTGAGGGTTTAGGTTTAAGGTTCAGGGTAGGGCGTAACCCTTGGGGCTGAGGGTGTAGGTGGATTTGGTGGGTATTCAGAATTCCCGATATGATCTAGAATTGTATCATCGGGAAAGCCTCAGATGCTGGAAAGTTAAGAATTATTTGGGGGGCACAGAAAATTATGCCAGGGTATGGCTTCTACAACAGCACTGGTACTTTCGAATCGCTAGATACCTAGCTTGTTGCGGGGTACACGGGACTCCTTCACTTTCCCAAAGGGTCCATGTAGCTACATGGTATATACTTGGGCCGTAAAGTAGGTATATGGGAACCCCTTTTGGCCCTAAGTATATACCATATACCTACATGGACCCTTTGGGTTTGAGAAGGCAAGACAGTTTCCGCTATGTTTCGAGCCCTTCGTTGTGAATGAGAACGGCTTGCTTCACAATGACCCGGCTCTGCGGCCGATGGTGGATGTCTTGTTGCCTGGCCTAAGTAATTAAGCAGCAAGAACTTGAACCCCTAAACCCCTAAAACCCTAGACCCTAAGTCTAGAATCTTCGTTTTGGGAGTGATGCTTTGCTGTTTGTTTGGAGTTCTCCTGCACGAAAACAATTGTCCCAAAAAGCCTCCCTTTGCTCCCCAAAACTTACATGGAGACCCGGCTTCTTGCATTCAAGGGACGGTAGTTGTTGTGACTCCTGTTCTTGGGCTTCAGCGTCAGCTTGGACGAGGATGCAGACTTAACTCTAAGTCCTTAACTCTTTAAACCTGAAACCCTGAGCGCCAAAACATTTTGAGCCCTGAAGCCTTAACGCCCAAAACCTACATCCATGTACCCTAGAATCCCCCAAAATCTCAAAGCACCAAAACCCAAAGACCCTTAAGCCCTCTAGAAACTTGAGGCAACCTTCTGCCTCAAATGCCTAAAGTCCCCAAATCCAAAACCCCAAAACCCCAAACCCCAAACCCATGAGTCAGGCTCCGGACGGCGGGCCTGGCCTATGGCCGGGAGATGGCTTCCAGCTGCCAGGATCAAGGGATCTTGGGGTTGGACCTTTGGGTTTAGAGCTTAGGGGTTTAGGGCTTAGGGGTTTAGGGTTTAGGGGTTTAAGGTACCAAGGTGTTTTGGGTTGGACCCTTAGGTTGGGTAGCAGGGCTTGGGAAGCTCTTATAAGGAGAAAGTAGTACCTGTACGTATATGCTATTATTTACGGGGTAGATATGGTATATATTATGGGGTATCTATTGATATCTATTGTGGGCCCAACCTTGGGTTTTACTGTGAACGGCAGATCTTTGATAGGAGCTCAGTGACCTTTGCGACGATCCTGACGCGCAGCTGTTACGACTTGCTCCTGGATCATTGTATTGGCTCAGTTTTTGTGGGGTGGGCTTGGGGGTTGCAGTTGGACTTAAGGCTGTGGTTAGGTCACTGTCAACAAAATAATACGCAGAGTACAGCAATCCAGTAGAAGTGGTAGGGTACAAGCCTTCAGGTATGGCACCAGGCACAATGCAGGCTAAATCCCATTTCCCCAAACCCTAAACCCCCAACCCCAAACCCCTAAATCCTAAACCTTGACCGCGTATATGGCCTTGCATCATGATCACTGTGGGTCCATGAACGGTGGCCCAGGTTTGCGGTGAGACCTGCGGTTGCACCGACCCCGTCTCCAGCCCTTGGTTCAAGGTTGAGGGTTTGAAGCTACTCATCGACCTCCCCCTAAATTTAAGCGCCCTAATGATATCCCCTAGTCAAACTTCAATGGAATTATATTGAGGGGCCGTTATTGTTCTGGGGAAGGGACTTTGTTACCATAGCGGTTTCTCTCGTTGTATAGGGTTTATATGGATTTCATAGCCTCACCTGAAAACCTAGACCCCTCACCCACCGCTGCTTGAACCGTAAGCCTCGAATCACCCTAAACTCTATGCCCCGTCAAGGTTCTAAGGTGGGAACTATAGGTCCCTAGTATGGCCCCTACTTCTGGGGTCCTGATGTACCCATTATATACCCCACAAAGGCCTACAGGGCTATTTAGGGACCCTAAACCCTAAACCGAAAGGTGGAGGGGCAAGGCTGCAGCGGGTCATGCCTCATATCGGCAGGTTGGGCGGAAAGACTCATTCCATGCGAGGACTCCTGGCTGAGGTGTAGACTAATTACTTTGACCTGGCATAACAGATCCCTGAAGGAACCCTGGTCTCCCCTCACCCCAACATCCTCGCAATAGTGTAAGAAGGATCCATTCAATCCCTTCCTCCCTTGAAGTCGTCAACAGCCAGGATGATGAAAGCCATCGCGGGTGGAATGACTTTTGGGAATCCTGGCCCAGCGCTGTGTCTGCTTTCTATGGTCAAGAAGTCAGAGGCACGGTATTGTGGCCGGAAGCAAACACGACCATCAACGGTATGCTCTCACAAGGCTGTTCCTATCTGGATGTGACCCTTCGCTGCATTTAGACTTTTGTTCGCGACTTTTGTTCACGGCTTATTTCCTTCATCCCTAGCCCAAGCTAGTACCCACCAGTGCCCATGCACTTCCTCTGAAAGAGCCTCCACGTTTGGATTAGGATGGGCTTCGATCCATACACCAGCGCCAACTACTGCGAGGGGCTAACCACACTCTTCAAGCCCTTGGCTAGGATTTGTCCCGTGACTTGGCATGAGTGAAACGACTGGATTTTCCAGTTGTGAGAGGCAAAGCCTAGAACCCTTCAGCCGAGGAGTCGCATAAAATTGTTAAGTTCGACCTGACTACCCTCAGTATGGCTTCGAGGTTTGGGAGAAGTTTGCGCTGAGAGGGGCCCATTGAGCCCCTGAACACCCTACCCTCGGATCCTGATTCGTTGTGCTAGATCCCCAACAAAATCGGGTCTTTGTTTAAAGGGAATGGTTGACGGCCAAACAGCCAAACAAATCTGGGTCGAAGTTAGGAGCTTGTCCAAGAGGAGGAGGGTTGCAGTTCGGTAGCTGTTTGAGGATCAAAATCAAGGGTTGCGGAACTGAGTAGATGTGTCAAAATTGGAGATGAAGAGGGTTTCATGATGCCCCGGCAAGCCCGTGGCGTTGTGGAGCAATCAGCACCCCAAAAAACCAGGCTCAGGGCAGCTGCTGGACCACATTTCTGTAGAAATGATTGACTGGCCAAGTCGAATAAGCGCGCTGATACTGAAATTGACACTTAGTTTTGGACTTGTCCAGAAAGCTGACTTCGTGAGGCTTCAGATGTTGAAGCCTCTATCTTCAAACAGTGAAGACTCAAAACGTACGGGCTTTTGCTTCCTGGAATCCCTAAAGGTTTTAAAAACGGACAAATCAGCAGCCCCTAAACTCTTGTTGCCTCTGAGTGCAGCTCCTTCAGCCCCTTGGAGAAACAATTGCCGGGCTTTCTTATTTAAGTGGTTGAACAAGAAATCGAGATTTCTGGACTTGGCCTGGAACCTGAGACCCGGGAGCAGGAAAACTGGTAAGGCCAAACATACCCATCACTGAAACTTAACATGGTGTAAGGGTTTAGGGTTGACGGTTGCAATGCAATGTGGAAACACCTCCAAATCATTCTTGCGGTGTTGCATACTTTCCCAAGCTTCGCACAAGTCTAGTCCCAGTAATTTTGAGTAAGCATCAAGCCAGGCCCCGAACTCCAAACCCAAAAGCTTGAGCTCCCTAGACCCTATAACGTATACCTGTAAACCCAGTTGCCTACAGCTTTACGGGTTTTGCTTATTCATTAAGGGGTAGGTCTTACTAAGCTGTAGGGCTGTAGGTAATCAGGGTCACAGGTAAAGTCTATAAACCTGAGCTCCTCACTTGGAGGGTCAAGGGGATGTAGTAAAGTGAGTAGGCGAACGATGGGGACAACTAAAGTTACTATCTGGATTTTACTTACGACCCCCCCCCCCCGCCCCTGACCTTTAACCCTAAATGAAATCGTAGTTTGCATGTTCTTCTCCAGTGTTACTTGGTCAACCTGACCCCCCCAAGTAGGTGACGTGTGGCTGCAAAGACGTGGCCGGCCCACTGCCGAGTCGATGCCCAGCTGGCTGTGATGCACAGAACGTCTCACAAGTGAACAGGTAAGGAAGGCTCGGGGAGGAAATCTACAGGTCTAGGATGTATAGCGCTCAGGGTAGTTTAAGAGATCCAAGACTGAAACCCGAAGTTTTGTCCTGATGACGTAGGCCCCCATGCTAGTTGAAAAGCGTGTGCCTCCTCCAGAGTTCTAATCTACCGCCCACGATACCTGATTTCGATGCTCAAGTCTTGGTTGCCATTGGGGTTGCTGAGTCAAGAAAACCCGAAGAGCTTGTAAGCTAGATGCCCTTGGTGCCGCCCACGCCGACTTCTCGTGGTATCAGCGGCATACATAGGGGCACTGGCTTACTTCTGTGTTCACGATAGTGGTTGGGGGAATAACCCATGGTTGCCATGTAAGCCCCACGGCTTGGAGTTCAGGACCGACTTGCTGATACCCGAGCCTCCAGTCAGCTTTCGGCTCAGTGTTCAACCTCCTGCGTATGCAGAATCCCGACGCCAGCGCACATTGAGCATGCTACGAAACAGCCCAAGCCTAAATCCAAAGCCCTAAACCGTAAAGGCGGGCGTGCCGGCACGCCTCGTGCACCAAACCAAATTCAATGCACGTCCTTGAAGAATCCCGATACAAATCTTATGGCCTTCCCCCTACAACAACTTTCCAAGCTGACCAGGGTGCTCTCTGCCAGGAATCGTTCGAATGGAATAAAGGGCAAGCTGAAAATCGGTAGATATACTAGAGGTCGTTTGATTTCATTGAGTAGAGGGGTAAGAACACTAGGTCGAGCAAGTAGCCTTCCACAAACTAACACGGAAGCAATCGCTGCTCATCTTTCCCCCCACCCCATGCACTCGGCTTTGAGAAGGGTTTGCACTTGATTTTGATACGCCACACAATAGTCGAATTCAACGAAGCTAGATTCTTACGTCAACATATATGTGGGGGCGAAAGCTCAGGAAAGCTCAGAACAGAGTCTGAATCTTAAAGCCCAAGGCCTGCAAGCCCCACACACCTTGACCCGAACACGTACTTCAATCCGCCCGATTGTGGGCTTCGGTCCCAAGAGCGCCGGCTGCACACATTCCGCCATTGCGATTTTTCATTCTCGCGATCTTCTACGGCGGCCTGCAAATCACCTCGGGATAATCTGAAGAGTGGCTCATGGCGTCTTCCCCATTTCACCCGTAAAGGTGAGAGCCTGAAGGGCAAAGTTTCCTTTCAGGCCTTTCAAAAGCTGCAAACAGCGGCTTCCGTACCTGCGCCAAGTAGGCTTTGAGGGACATGTAACGTAAGAGCTTACACAGTTGGCTTCTTAACAAATGGGAAAGAGAATGGAACATGGAACAGAAACTGGGATGAAACAGGGGCTTAATAGGGATCAGTGTGGTGGCAGCAATGGTGGTTGTGGTTGCAGTCGCGGTGTCGTCAAGAGCAGCAGGAGCAGAGAGAGAGAGAGAGAGGGAGGAGGAGGAGGAAGAGGAGGAGGAGGAGGAGATGAAGTAGTGAAGTCTCACAAGCTGTAGTCATGTACTTGCGGGAAAAGTTGAGGCCATTCCAGGCCTTTTGGCTAGGCATGGCTGGAGTTGGGGTTTACATGCAACCCATACGTAACTGGTTTATTACATATAGACTGAATTTCCAAGTCATGTTCCACTGTCTTTGACCAGATGCGCTGCCACAAAACCCTACAGAACCCCTACGCAAAGAGGTTCCAAGTTCAAAAGGTCGGTCTAGTTGTGATACTCCTGGCCCTCCTAGCCACAACACTGGCGATCACAAGTTTGAAGTGTCTGTGGCTTTCCGACTTGTGCGGTCCCCTTGCAGTGGAAAGTTTGCGGCTAGGATTGCCATGAAATCAGCATATTCGGCATCTTGCACGGAGCAAAGCCATACAATTGCGAGTGCCGATGCTTGTCGATGCTCGTGACTGTTATGTGTCCAGCAGATGACCCTACTCGCGCCAAAGAACGCCGCGTAGGGAAAAAGGGACACACTGGCTTTGCGGCCCCAGTGCTTTGCTGTTCCGGGTCAAGGGTTGCTTGTGTTATGATACACGCACAGCAAGCTGCAGTCCACTAATTCATCCCCCTGGTATTCAAACTTTTCCATGCCCCCTAGTATTAAATGCTCTCATTGTGATAGACTGTTATATTTTGGAAATACTTAATCCTTATGGGGTGGGGGCAGAAGTGAGCCATATAGGCCTCAGGTCTAAGATCTCTCCAACTGCTTCTCCTCTCAGACCTTGCAAAGGATCCCAAAAATGGACCTCACCCAAAAATGACCCCAATACGAAATTGGGGAACCTGGGGGATTTTTGGGAGGCCCATTTGTTAGTTAGATGTTTTAAGGTCCGGGCTAGTCAAGGCCTTGATGAGTGGAGTCGGCAGCGTGCAGCTCTCCCCCAACCCCTATCCGGGGTAAAGGGTTTGGGCTTTAGGGTTTAGGGTGTGAGGCATGAGTATTTCTCGAAGTGAGCCCTCCGCACCCATATGCCCCCAGAGTGAAAGGACCAGTCATGATGTTTGCGCGGTTCTGGTCTTGAAGACCATGCCCAGAGGACTTTAACTCAATTACCCGGCGGTAGGTTTGAACATCTTTAAGAACTGTTTTTTGTTACCCGCCGCAAACACTGAAATAATCACTCTAATTAAAGCCATTATTAGAAGCCCCCGACCTACACTAGTACCCGTTTTGACTAACCAACTCCCAGCTTGTCTCGACAGGCCAGACAAAAACCCTAAACCTTCAATCCCAAGCCATCATTAGCCCCAAATCCTTAACCCCAAACAAGGTTTATGGTGTAGGCTTTAGGGTAGTTGGTGAGGTGGGTGCTTCTCACGGTATATGATGAGCTCATATGCCACGGGTAATTTGGTCAGGGTGAGCGTGTGTAGATGTATGTACACACATCTAGGGAGTATGGATTGTCCAATAGGGGTGGCCAAAAAAATGTGGAAGGTTGTCAAAAATCATGGTCCCATTTTTTCAAGATGGGGGCTCATATTTAGCATGCCCAAAAAGGGACGACAATTTTGACAACCTCCCTCCCACCATAACACCACATACCTTGTATGCATACTAGCTTTGGGGGAGGCCCTCCCGCGTGGCGAGCCAGCCCCCGCGCGAGCAGCCGGCGGTCCTTCGGCTTTGATAGTGTATGTACCTGTAACCCCAATTAATTACCAACTGTTTTATAGGTTACACCTCCTCACTAGCAGGGTAGTTAGCGGTAGGCAAATAGGATCACAGGTACTACTTCCATAGTACGTACCTATGTGCCACCCGAAGTGCGCAAAACATTGCAATAATACAGAATAATGACGGGCTCTTGGAAACCCCAAACACCGACCAAGCGCATGCTGGGGAGAATGTCGCAGTTTCCATGTTCTTGTCCTTTCCGACATTCCGTCCTTCTATACGAACAGCCGGCGAGTGTAGGCGTTGGCTGGACAACCTCAGTTGGCCTTCTGGACGCTTGGCTGCAGGACAAACTGGTGGTTTGGGATCAAGCGAAGCAATGGAAAGCAATTACAGATTTTAGAGCAACGCATGCAACATTTGCGTGCTGCTGCAAGATCTTTGTAATGAGGCCCAAGTGCTAGTAATACAAGATCTTGCTTGGAGCAGGTATCCATATTCTGTAGAGGTTGTATGGAAGTCTCCGTGAATGCTGATCACTTCTAGAAGGATTATGGAGGTTTCGGCAGTGAAGTGGAAGGTTCGGCGGATGGGCGCCAGCATAGCTGCTTTTGGACTCCAGTGTGTATGAAAGGACACCAAGGCCCTTCAACTGAAACAGATACAAGGCACCAACCAAGACATCGACAGCGGCTGCCAGGCACAAATAAAACACGTATCACACGCCGCCGACACTGGAAAGTTGGATCCGAATCGGTCCGAGGGAACAAGCGTGTGTTGGAGCCAGACTTGCGCTGCGGGTCCTAGTTCATCAAGAGATCATGTTCGCTGAGTTGGCACGCAGAAGTTGCAGCTACAGGAATTCATGTTCCTGGTAGTATCTGTCCAGTGACGTAAGATTTGAAATCTTTTCTTTTGAGCTAGGACATATACCCGACGGCTGGATCTCTGTACTTTTCCATTCCTTCATTCCCTATCAATCCGTACAGCAGCCCTTATTGAATTGTCCTATTATAATCCCTTATGACAAATTCTTTTTCCATTCCTTCATTACCTACCAAGCAGCAAGCTAAATCGTCTGAAGCCCAGACCTTGGAACCCTGGAGAGACAAACCGATCAAGAAGCAAGAAACTACATAGGGCCTTAGGGTTAGTTTGAGGGAGGGCTATACCCGGTATTAGTACCCTAGGGAACATTTTATAAGTAATATCACATTAGTAGTATTAACCTTGGTAAACATGCGTGAGTTTAATGGTTTTAAATATGGGTGAGATTAGTGTTTAGGGGCATAACCCCCAACAAAAAAGAGGATGAGATGTAATGGAAACGGGGAATAAGGGGCTTACAGGGATAGTTGCCAGTGTTCTGGTCCAAGCGATGGTCCCAGATTCATTGTATAAATGTGGCATGGGGCACCTCTCAAACCGACCTCAGAATGATATTGTGCCTGGACCCCAAAAGTAGGTAAAATTATAGCCCAAAACCCCTAAATATGGCCCAAAAAACAATATTTCTACATACTTTTGGGGTCCAGGTAGTCCCTTTTTGGGTACCCTAAATATTAGGTGCCGTACTATAATAGGGATCCAAAAAGGGACCATAATTTTGACCACCACCCATATTGTAGTTCTTTAGGCACCCGCAGTAGACCTGCCACCAAGGCGTGCGCCTTAGCAGGCGGGTCGAGGGTTCGCGGTTGCCGGGTCTCCAGTTCTAGCGATAATGATTAGGTGATTAGGGTTTAGGGTTTAGGACTTTAGGGTGTAGGGTTTAGGGTTTAGGACTTTAGGGTCTAGGGTTTAGGACGAGATTCTAGTGGCTTGCCTGTTTTTTGCTAAGAAATTCGTAGCTTACTTTCTTTGGGGAGGTTGGTTGGAAACCTCTATCAGAGACCAAAGAGTCCCACTCTAAACCCGGAGGCATCATGACTTCCGGCTTTAGCGTTCACAAATAGGAGTTTCTCAAACGGCTCCTTTGTGGAGCCACCCTTGTGTGCAAGTGGTGCCTTTTGAAGCCCGTATAGCCTTCCTCAAGTAGGCGAAGTAAAGGGAATGTAAGGAACACGGCCGAATGCTTTGACTCTATCTCTTACCCGCGGCTGATGAGAGTTCTTAGAAGTTTTCAACTGCAGCAGGAGGATTTGTCCTTAACCAACAAAAATCCTTTCGTTTCACAGTCTCCAGTGCGCTTCTTATGAGCGAGTCTTGTTATGTTGCTGCTGTAGTTTTCACTATGCTCCAAACTCTGAAGCTTAAACTTAGGCCCTAAACCCTGATGGATGGGAGTTTAGGATTTACATTGGAGTAGGCCCCCATCCAGTAGTAGTGGTACTGAAGGAATATGTATTGACCCTACTGTAATATGCTTATCAATACCTCCTGTGGTCACTGGTAGTGGGAGCCAACCTAAGGTTCAGGGCAATCTCCGCCACCCTAAACCAAGTGGCCCTAAGCCACAGGATGAGGCATGTGAGCTACAGTCTAAACTCCTGAAAGGGGGTTATATAGGGGATTATATAGGGAACTACTATAGGGGTTATTAAGGGGGATACTAGGAGTTTAGACAGTAGCTCATGTGACCTTAGTTCCCTGCAGCCTTGATACACATTCCGGCACACGCACAAACTCGGTAATCCGCAGCGAAAAACTCCATAGCCAGGAACCCTACGCCCTCAGCCCCAAACCATATGACTACTGCACGGTCTACGGAAAATACAAGCAGGTAGTTTTCCCCACGTAAACCATATAGCTTTTATAGACGTGCCAGTCTCCCCGCATAAGCGTCATACTAGCCTCGCGTATGGGTACCCACAGTGGTGGTGCCTCTCCCGGGGCAGGTCTGACCATCCGGAGCAAGCAGACGAGCGGCCCCCGCGTCCAGGCATCTGCAATCTGCCGGCCTTTTGTTGAAGGAAGACGTCTTCGGAATTTGTATTTATATTGGAGCACTTAAAAGGGGTGGCCATAAATGACTGTCCATTCTTCTGGATATTTCTAGAAGGGGTTTATATTCTTGTAGAGCCCATAAGAGGGTTGTGAGGGCCCCTTCTTCGAACCTCCCCCATATGATGATGTTTACTCTCAGGTCTGGGTAGACCTGAACCTGCGTAGCAGGGTACGGTAAGATTTGCACCTATATAGCGAGCTATATCATATATACTATAATATAATTTCCACACAGGCAAGGTACTGGCCCTATGGGCTTGTGAGTAAGACGCGTTCGGTACAACCACCGCGTTTCTGCTCCAAAGCTGGCATTGTCATTGGAAGAGTATATGGTTTAGGGTTTAGTTCTTAACGTAGCAACCACCAAAAGGGGCCCATGATGGCCCGTGATTTCGAGCACCCTCATGTAAATATTGCGAGTTTTGGGCAGAGCTGCTAGTTGGCTCATCCGGGCATGAAGTTTGATTATCCCCTTGTAGTCCCCATATCCTCTTATTTGTTCTCATCCCAGACCACGTAGAGTCGATCAACGAATTTGAGACCCCCAAAAAAACAAAGGCCCCATATTACTCTGAACCCCTTCAACCCTAAACCCCATATCACCCTGTATAGTTCCAATTTAATATACTCCCTATATAGCCCTACATTGTTTTCATGTTCTTCTCCAATGCTTTTTTTGACCTCGCAGGCCTTGGCAAACTCGGCTCTGGACCTGACGCCTGTGCCCGCTGAATTGGAGGTCCCTTCCCAGACCCACTAAGAGATCTATAGGGCTATACGGGGATATGTATCTTTATTTATACATATATATATATGGCATGTAAGGGTAGGTATAGGGTTTAGGGTTTGGGGTCTGGTTTAAGTAGACTCATCGAGAATCATTGGTGGAACAGAAAATGGATAGAAGGACTTGTAGGATTCCTTCTCCTCAAGATGAGGGCGCACTGGGGAACCCTAGGGATGCATGGGGAATATGGGGGGATAAGAGGTGTCCCCTATGGGATGATTTTGTTATTAGTTCGAGAAACTCTCACTCAAGGCCTAACAGGGCCCAATAAGCCTTGAATCCAAAACCCTCGGCCCAGACCGTGGCATTGGCCAGCAGCGTTTTGGGACATCATTAGCTGTAACAATGGTGGTTTTCCACCAGTGGGGCGGTCCCCATGCTAAGGGTTACTGCCATTTGCGCATGTGTATACAGGGTATCCGAGTGCCCAAACAACCTCATCTCAAGTCACGAGCCTCAAAGTATATCTGGAAGCCCCTCCTTTTCTGATTTTATCTCCCCACACCCAGCTCCCTGAACCCTGCCCCCTAAACTTCAAAGCCCGAAGCCCTACTGAACCACAATACCAAGCCGTCCTAAACCGCAACCCATCAGACCCAAACCCCAAGGTCAAGGGTTTCAGGCTTGTATCTAGGGTTAAACCGTTTAAGGGGTACCGCCTTAGGGGTACAACCCTGGAACCCTTGATAAGGCGCGAACCCTGCATGAGCATCCCCACATCGCGTGCGCTGCATCACACGGACAAATCTCCCAACTGACACAGATTTCAATCAACTGAGAGCGATACGGCTGGAACTACTGTTTAAATTGTTTTTCGCGCCAGCTTCCAAAAGCCCGCGTACAGTATCAACATGGCCCCAGCGGCATGCACTCATAAGGCTGTGTCGCCATCACTACTTTTCATTCCTGTCCACACACCGGCTTCCAAAAACACTCGCACAATTTCGACATTGGCCTTTCTCGCACGCGCACATGAGAGCCGTACTGCCATTCAAATTCGCTACATCCATGTCAGCACGAGCTTCCAAAAGCACACGCACAATCGCAACATGGCATCTTCGGGATGCAAGTGTGAGAGCTGTTTGCCTCTCCTACCCACGGAAGCCATCCGGTTAATATCATGATTACTTTTATCTATCATTATTATGATAGGGTTTGGAGCACTTGGCCCCGAGCTTGACAGGAATGAGTGCTGGGTTCAACGGGCTGCAGCCTTTTGGGTGGAGGGTTCACTGCAAAGTCGACCTCTAGCGCCAGAAGCACATGTCTAAGAAACCATGTGCGACACCTGTCCTCACTACACCATCCGCAAAATCAGGCAAAAAGCCCCGCTTGGGCCTTACTTGGGATAGTCTGGGGGAAGGTCAGAAATTGGAGTGTGTAGCTTCAAAAACAAGCTGCCCTACCCTGAACCTCAATTATGTGGAGGTATGCCCCTGCTCTATTCCATTAAAAAAGGAGCCACATAGTCTCTTTCGAATCCACATATCCCTAAGGCATCAATGGCCCCTAAGCTTGAGAATCCACCGCATGTTAGAGACACCCCGGTGTCAGGCGCCAGAGCAGCCGTCGGAGATGGAGGTGGTGGAGGCTGGTGGGATCGGTTTTGGGGCTTACGGTGCAGGACAGGGTTCAAGCTTAACCAAGTTCAGCCCTACACCCCAAACCGCACGGCTTAGAGTTTAGGGTTTAGGGCCCTTAGCCCTATGAAGCACGTGGCTTCAAGTTTGAGGGGGGGCTTCCAGGAGTTTAGGTCCGTCTCATGTCTCCTGCAGCCTCTGCGCTGCTGTTGCGCCAGTGTGGGGCACAAGCAGCTCAGGGTGTCAGACGATACGAGCATAGTCGGGAGGGGGGGGGGTGGGGCTACATGATGGCCAATATCGTTGTCCCACATTCCTTGTATAGGAATATTGTATATATTATATCATATAGAATATACGGATATTGGTGATCATGTAGGCCCCGACTTTACTTGTGGCCTTAGCGTCCACCTTGAGGATTGCTCATCATGATGGCGCTTCAAAGGGATGTGAACGCCAATCTCAGACATGCTGCCCAAGCGAAGATTCACATAGGAGGAGTCATATGCGAAGCTTTGAGGGAGTTTCAGGTGGGGTTTCAGATCTGCCCAGGTCTGTCTGGCTGCCTTTTAGCCAGAAACCTTAGCTTATGGGTCAAGCTGTCTGATGCCACCTTCGGGCGATGTAGATCTTTGGAAAAAAGCCCACTGGGATGGCAAGATCCCAGGTTCATGAGAAATAGTCTCCATTTTCTTTTCCATTATCCCTACATAGCCCCTATAGAATCCCTATATAACCCATTCTAATAATTTTTTGAAATCAATACCACGCAGGCTCCTTGTTTGGGTTCCTAGCATACTGCCATCCCTTGAATTGCTGGTTGCCCCCACTGAAGGACCCAGACCCCTAAAGGATCCAAAAAATGGAACCCCTCAATAATCCCCTAGGTTCCCCAATGTAGTAATTGAGTCATTTTTGGGTGGGCTTCATTTTTTGGATCCGTTAGGGCCTGGGGAACAGTAACTCAGGCAAACTCCCACATAAGCTCGGCAGCTTGGCCGTGGATTCCAGCCACAACCACTGGATTGCCGTTAAGGAATTTAAACTAGGTTACCATAATGGGTGTACATATTAATTAGAATATGGGTATATATAGTAATTAATATGGATGTCCCAACCGTAATAGCAACCCAAACTATGCCTTGGGTGTGGCGGCAAGCCGTGATCAAGTGTGAGTGGTAGCGATCTGGCGGATCTCCTCAAGCTCTTCTAATAGTCTCCATTTTCTTTTCCATTATCCCTACATAGCCCCTATAGAGTCCCTATATAACCCATTCTAATAGTTTCCATTTTCTTTTCCATTATCCCTATATAGCCCCTATAGAATCCCTATATAACCCATTCTAATAGTCTCCATTTCTTGTCCATTATCCCTATATAGCCCCTATAGAATCCCTATATAACCCATTCTAATAGTCTCCATTTTCTTTTCCATTATCCCTACATAGCCACTATAGAATCCCTATATAACCCATTCTTATAGTCTCCATTTTCTTTTCCATTATCCCTACATAGCCACTATAGAATCCCTATATAACCCATTCTAATAGTTTTCATTTTCTTTTCCATTATCCCTATATAACCCATTCTAATAGTTTCCATTTTCTTTTCCAGTATCCCCATAAATCTTACTCAGATTCTTTGACTAGCGTCTAGAGGTTGCAACGTTTGATGCTGAAGCTAAATGGGTGGTTGTCAAAATTATGGTCCCTTTTTGAGTACCCTAAATATTAGGTGCCTTATTCTTATAGGGATCTAAAAAGGGCCCAGAATTTTGACAACCACCCAAATGTGTCAAGGTATAGTCCCAGCATAACCCTTGATTATTTATAGTCGAAAGATATAAGTATGGGAGGAGGGGCTAGCCAGTCTAATTATTCAGGCCACCTTAGCTCTTGACTTACATTACTTGAACCAGAAGGACCCATGAGGTAAAATCGCAGGAAACCCAGAAATTCTTCAATCTATTTTCTCCAGACAGCCCAATACACCTTGATTTGGGAAGATACCTTGAATGCTGCTAGGATACCTAATATGACGTAAGGAAGATTGCTTAGTCGAGGGAGTGTGCTGCGTGGATGTGCTTCCTGGGCAGGGAGTAGCTTACAAGAGTCCGTTCGGCGGGGCTCATCTGCGTCAGGTCGCACCCTCGCGCGCCCAGCTGGTGCAACTGGGCATTTGTAAGTTAGGCAGGCTTCTCTTGCGGGATTCTTGCCTTGTGCACGCAAAGCCTTTCTTGTTTTGAAAGGCATTCCATGACTATTCGGCAAGTCTCCGCATGTAGAGAAATTCTGGATTGGGTACTCCTAAACCAGATTCTAGTGACTAGGCTAGACATTGAACTCCCTCCTCTTACTGTGTACAGGTCTTGTGCAGCAAAGCAAGCATACCGTGAGTTGTTCAGAAGGACATGGCAGGCATAACTGTCATGACAACTCGGGCCCATACCTGCAATACGAGCATGAGTCTTTCAATGGTGCATGTTTCGCCTTGAGCTTCTGACGCCGAACCGGCCCTGGAACCCTAATGCCTAAAATCCTCAAAGCCCTAAACCCAACACTGCGATTAGCCCTTCTAAGAAGATCTACTTCGGTCAACTTTTAGAAAACACCTTGAACCCGGAGCCAGAATTGTACACCCTAAACCCTCAAATCCTCATAGCCTGCGCCCTGAACCCTAACTCTACCATCCCCAACGCCGCAAGCCCTGAATCCACCACGACTACTATTGTTTTTATTCATTATTATTATGACTCATTATTCGTAGTATGGCAATTACGGCCGCTAAACTGTTACGCGGGCTAATTCAGATCCTAAACCCCTAAACCCTACAGTAAACCTAAACTCAAAACCTTAAAACCCAAACCCCCATCTCCTAATTCAGAGCCTAAAGTGAAAGTACTACCCAGAGGGCCCAATACCCCTTAAAGAAGGAATATACCTCAAATACTATTAGGATTAGTTATATATTTTAAGGTTTATGCCTTAATGTAGGGGTATTGCGCTACCTGGGTACTTGGCCAACTCTTCCCCCTAATCCCTAAACCCTATAGCCTAAA
>CAJNIZ010005698.1:3204-18930 GCA_905231905.1 Symbiodinium pilosum | reverse complement strand
ATGACCCCAACATGACCCTATCATATAGTAGTTTCCATTTTCTTTTCCATTATCCCTATATGACCCCAACATGACCCTATCATATAGTAGTTTCCATTTTCTTTTCCATTATCCCTATATTACCACCAGAAAATCCCCAAGAAACCCTCTAGTTTCCATTTTCTTTTCCATTATCCCTATCCCAGGTGCTGGACCTCGACGTCTTTGGGGGCCTTCTGCTCCTCCTCTACACTTGGGTCACGTGCCTCGGCCTCTTTGTAGAAAGGCACCCTGAATGCAGGGGTTCGTGTTCAGAGTATCTGGGGTATAACCCCAATGTACTATAGTAGCTCAGATTACCCCTATATAACCAAATATACTATAGCAGCTTCCATTTTCGTTTCCATTATCCCTATATCCCCTGTCATGCCTACGAAGGGAAGATGGAGCATGGACAGAGGGTTCTTATGTGTACCTCCAAGTGGCACCGGGCAAGCCAGAATGGCTTGCTAACGAAACCGGAAGGTCCAATTAGGGGTCCTTTTCAGTGTTCCTATCATCAGGAACACATCATCTTTGGGTCTATGTTGGCGCTCCCGATTTCCAGAAATTCTAATATACATAGAGTGTTGATTGAAGCCTATACAAAAGGATGCGAAAGAGATCGAGGGTCCTACTTTACATTTTACATGACTATGTGTTTTGAGAAAGTGGCTTTGCACCCGGGTCAGTTGCATTTGGCCTTCTCAGAACCATAGCTCAAGGCTTGGGGGGTTCAGTTCTTAAGGCCAGGTTTTGAATTTAAGGATCCAACCCTCCAGTTTTGTGAGAATGCGCAAGGCGTTTAGGACTTCAGCTGGGACGATGGGCTTTACAGTGGCCAATCGGGATGGAGGCTTCTGATGTATGTATGTATGTACCCAGATTTTCTTCATAAATCCAAGACCAGCATGGGTGTCTAGTTTCTTTACCTGAGGCCTAGATCCCACAACTATGCAGCAGCAACCTCATTGCGACACTTCCTAAGTCTGGAGCCGCTATCAAGAGCATCTGTTTGGGCATTATAAAGCCATACATACTGAACTCCAAGCCGAACACGTCTCGGATCCTTGATGCTGGTCGCGCTCATTTGGAGGGCCCTTTCTTTCAGGTCCTACACGATGATCAGTTTGGGCATCGGCGTGATGGTTCCTCGACTCCTGATGGGAGATCTTCACTTATCACTTCCAGTGCTGCACGCTAAAAGAGTTACTGAAGTTCTTCTTTATCTCTGGGAGTTTTGCGATTTATCTACAGACTTCCCGTTGTAGTTCACGGGTGGTTAATCAAAGCTATACAAGACAAAACATAGGGCCTAAAGGGACATTTCGAGGATCTCATATAACCTGTTAGCCAGCTACACTTCGATGCCTGCCCAGCGCGAACTCTCAAAGCCTCTCTGGCAGATTACGCGCTGAGGCGACCTTGCTTCTTCCCATGCTGGAAAATCGTCCGAAAATGAAGCTGCTCCAATTAGGCCAAGAGGAAGTCTACTTACGTTTTCCCAACTGGCTCACTAGGTGGGTTCTCGTGATTCAGAATGCCTTGGCCGCCCACCCTCACGTGATATTAAACGCGCTGGTATAGATTAGGGGATGGCAACAATCATACAACAGGATATCGGGGTTATATAGGGATTATTATGAATACTGGGATAATGGAAAATTAAATGGAAACTACTATAGGGTTTAGGTTTAGGGTTAGCAGGCCCCAAAGTGTGCTCCCAGGACCAGGGTAGCATCCCTCCACCCGTTGCGATCTGGAACCCACCGCCCTTCACTTCTTCCTGAGGCGAGATGCCTTAGTGGCCCCCCACCCAGTAATAGTGACTATTATGGATAATAAGGATTATATTAGGGTCGTCCTATATGCCTATTATACCACTATTACAGGGTGGGGGGGGGGTCCTCCTAAGAGATGCCTATCAAAGAAGGAGCCAGCGAGTTAGGTTGATCTCTTCTGGTTTGATGTGTGTCATTTTACTTGGTATGCGGATCTTTTCTCCTGTCCGGACATTGTACCGTTGTTCTGAAGCCTGTGGGCTTGAACTTGAACTCCAAACCTCGAAATCTAAAACGTCCTGCAGCTGTGAAGGCCTAACGCTCAGGCCCGTGCTTTCTTCTGTGATCGACAGCACCGGAAAAAGCTGGCAAGCGCAAATCTTTGACATCCTGTAGTCCCCATCTGTCTCCACACTCATGTCATGTATCTCTAGAGAACAAGCGGTGAGCACCTCATAAAAAGCCGCATTTCCCCGTGGTGCCTTATGAGACTGAATTATGTGCAAGCCTTACAGGATTGCCGCGCACTTGAGACTTATTCTACCCTGCATCTTATTCCATAAAACCATATTTGTGCGCATATATATATATATACATACGTATGTACATGTTCACGTGCATAAGCAAACCTTGTAAGCGCCTTCTCTGGACTGCGCCCCTTGAAGGCTTCCTCCAGAAATTGCCTTTGCTGTGAAGCCCTATAATAAGGTCTGGGCCACAGTGGAGGAGGCTAGAAGCGGTGGAGACCATGGTGCCTACGCCGCTCGGGCCATCACGTCCGGGTTTGAAGGCTTTGGAGTTTTGAGCTAAGTCTTCAAGCTCTTGAAATTAGGGTCTACAGCGCGGTAGGCTTTGAGGTTGCGGGAACTTTGGCCCTCCTGAGGGATGAGTATAGACTTATCACTTAAAGCGTTTGGGTCCAGGATGCTGAGCCCAAGGATGTGGTGCAGGTTTTCGGAGTGTGGGGTTTAGGCTGCAGGTATGGTGCTAAGTAGTTTGGGACTAGACGAGACAAGGTCTAACCTGATTTCCTCATATTCCTTCTTGACATATATGCCAAAACCCTACCCTAGGTTGAGCTAGTTTGTGAGGTTGCGTCAATATATGAGCCATAGTCTAAACTCCTAGTATCCCCCTTAATAACCCATATAGTAGTCCCCTATATACCCCCCTATATAACCCCCCTTTAAGGAGTTTAGACTATAGCTCATATGTGAGCTGTCCCTGCAAGCCCTGGACCCCCTGAACCTCTCGACCACCTCCAACAAGGTCACAGTAGTCCCAACTCTGCAACACTTGGCCAAAGCTGGTTCGGCTCAGGTGAGAAGTATCTCATTTGGGGATACGCGGTACGGTAGTCCCCAATGTAAAGTGAGATTATATCCTGCTTTTGGTATAGTAGACTTTATGCAAGGAACGTAATCTTAGTAGGTTCAACCGCCCAGAAAAACGCTACTCAGGTGAGAAACATGGAAGATCGCGAGGCGATGTCCGAGATCCGCACACATTTCGAGCAGAGCCCTCCTGTCATGACTTTGGGGGCCAGGGATCTCAACTCTGGATTTTGGGTTTAGTGTTTAGTCATTTCGGGTATTCCCCTCCCGCTACTAGTAAACCACCCCCAGGCAGAATAACTGCCCCCAACATACTACGTACTATCACCTTCATATTCGGGGGATTCTTAGTATTAGGGGGTGGGGGGTTTGTTACTGGGGGAGAGGAAGGATGATCGATGTTTGGGATCCAGCATGTGTGGTGGTGTTTCCATTGTTACGCACATAAGCTTCCGCATAGTTTCCATTTTCTCGCAGCCTGGCGTTTTCTAGATGGCAGCTTTCAAGGATGTGTTTTAGTTTCCCTCCTTGTTGCGTAAGGAAATTCTTCCATAAGCAGTTTTAGGTGCCTGCTGAAGCACCATCCAGTTTCCTTTCTGGGAAGCATCTCTTGTACACTCTTGGGCCTCACTTTTTTTGTTCTTCGGGCTGTAAGGTTGCGGATTCGTAGGATTTCGCAGAGTATGACTTGCAAGGATTTTTTGGCTTCAAGGCTTGGTAGGATGCGCTGCGGTGTTGTGTCGTGAGGCCTGAAAAGGTGGCTATCTTGCTGAACCTTCATTGTCATCAAGCCGTCTGTAGTAGTTTCCATTTTCTTTTCCATTATCCCTATATAACCCCAATATACTGTAGTAGTTTCCATTTTCTTTTCCATTATCCCTATATAACCCCAATATATACGTGTATCAATTCAGCACCTGAGAGATTGCTCAGATCCGTGAGGTTCACAGAGGACTTCTCAAAACAACACATACCTTTAGGAGGACATCCGACATTTCTTTATAAGACCTTCCAGTCTGCTTTAACTTTATTCTCTGTGTGTCGTTGTAATGCCTCGTCCTTGCTAGCTTCGATTTTCGCACGAGCCTCCAGAGTATGAGCCTTCCTTGTCCTTCCGAAGTCTCACGCCCTTCTTCCAAGCAGGCAGTAGTTTTTCCGTGCGTGCCGCACCTAAAGCCTTACAACAGATTCCCAAACCCTGATCCACAAGCTCATGGCACCACATCTGAAAATCCTCAATTTTCCAAGGCCTGATGATGCAGGATCGTGGCCTGGCAAAAAGGGTACTGGTGCAGCCCCAACGTCATGCAGGGACTCCACAACTAAGTAGAGCTGAGGCGTGAGCCCGCTTCAGTTCTCTTGCCTGAGAGGGTTAGGCAAGGCGAACAGGGGCCCTTGCATCAGCCCCTTCCGTTCCTTTTAGGGCCAGAAGCTATTCTCAGAGAGGTGTGCATGAGGTGATTTGGCCGCCGTTCCTCTGAATCGCTTCTTGAGGACAGTCCACTCTTGAGGCCCCTTGCTCTGGGATCAAAGAGCCTTTTTGGCAGTCAAGGCCAGCCTCCTTTCCGAACCAAAGTGAATCAGGAACGCAACGAGGCAGTGGGCTGACATCTCAAGGGTGTTCCCGCCATGACTGGTCATTATGGATAGTCATTTTGGTGCATGCCCTTCTATGGTGCCCATACCATCACTCTGGCCTCATTCAGACTTACACAGTCCCGTAGAACCCGAACCTCAAACCCTAAGCCCTAAAACCCTGAACCCTAAGCCTCTAAAAACAAACCCTGACCTCAGTAATCCCCATATACACCCACACCTAAGTAATCCCCAACAGCGCCCAAGCCTAAGTCATCCCCAAAAATGCCCAAACCCAAGTAATCCCCATAGAAGGGAGGTCGGAGCGCTCAGGTAACTTCATTGACTACCAGGAGCTCCGAGATGCGATGACCATCCCAGAGATCATGGCGCCCTGGCGGAATGATTTCGTGACATCAGGTGGGATTACGGTTTAGGGATATTATCCCCCAATGCTTGAGAATCAAATGGAAAAGAAAATTGAAGATGAAATGGAAACTGCTATAATATATAGGGTCATATAAGGATTATGTGAGCTATAGTCTCAAGTCCTTAACGGGGTTCTAGAGGGGATTCTACAGGACACTAGCTTAGGGATTATTGAGGCGTTCTCGTTGCCGCAGGATCCGTCAGTGTCGCAGAAAGTATTGTAGTATATGTGTTCGCAGTACGAAGCGTTAATCCAATGGCATGATCAGGACTTCTCTGTTAGTATCCTTGAAAGCATGATTCTGATGATTTTTTGTCTAATGCTTATTGTTGTTGCTGCTGCTGTAAATGCATTGCATGTCCTACAGTAGATGAGGGAAGTTTACACCATCGTGCACCACTTCGGATCCCCGACATACTGCAATTATTGAGGTAAAGGTATGCAAGTTGGTGCAAGAATGTCCCCCATCCACAGTAGTTAGAGCCTGTGCGCCACATACAAAGTTTCCATAAGCTTTGTGCGGTACATGCTTTAGCGGCTCAGGGTGCCATCCGACACCTGGAGATGCCAGTCTCTGATGCACTGACGCTCTTCGAGCATGTGGACGTCTTGCAGACTGGGCGCATCACCCTGGATGAGCTCATGGACCCTGCTGCCGGGGATTTGGGGAGTCTAGCCTTGGCGCCCATCAGAAGTGAATGTTGTCAAGGTTTGCTGACCGCGCATCGGATGTCAGAGAACTTGTATTTCGGAGCCAAAGGAACACCATACCAACCGGTCCCAGAATACGTTTCTGTTCTGAGCTTTGCGTTGACATGACTTTGGATATCATGACAAGTCTATAGCTTCTCCTGCTGCAGTTCATGCCGGCCAAGTACGACAAGAACTACTGCTAGATCCGGAAGCGGGTACGATGAAAGTTTAATGAGTTGGGCTGCCTTTACTGAGGCGATTGCTAACTTGGGAAGGCTCTTGTTGCTTGAGGCCCTGCTTTGACCCCAGCTATGCGCTCCGCACCCGCAGCTCTAAGCCCTCGAAGCTGAAGCTGTGCCACTTTCGTCCTTTTCTGAACAGAAAGGGACGCTGTGGACGCTTGTTTCTTTAAGAATTTAGGAGTGCTTTGCAGGTGTTATATTCAAAATAGTCAATTATGTGGAAATCCCTCCTCTCCACAATCAACATACATGTGAGATGCAAATTGACTTGAGAGAAGTGGAAGCTCCAGTTCCTTGCCGGTGTTTCTTGTTGATCGCATAGAAGGTAAGATAATCAACTGGAGCTTGAGTTCTCTCCTCCTATGGAGAAGGTTTTGTGCTTTTAGTTCAGACCCCCTTCTGTACATGTCAAGAAAACATTCTTTTGCTTAACTCAGAACTATAAACCAAACAAGCGTGTTGCAGATGGGTGTATCTGAGTTTTTTGGAGAGGGTTTCATGGTGCCACCACTAACTCAAAACTACAACAAAAACAAGCGTCCACAGCGTCCCCCTCCCCGGAAAGAAAGCATGGTCAAGCACATGCCCTGAAGGAGAGCATCAAGTCCTTGACCTCGAAGGCCACACCCTTCGACACGTGCTCCTGGGACTTTCAAGTTCTGAAAGTGGATTGCAGGATCCTAAAAAATGGTATATAAGCAGAAATGAGAACCATTATGACCGCCAAATGATAACACGCCTGGTAGTACCAACCCCGTCCGAGCCTGAAGCACCTTTAGCCAAAGAGGTGGCCCGTTAGAAAGAAGAAGTCACGGTCGGATTGAAAGAAGAAAACAGGACAAGACACCGATAAGGTCAAGACTCGGAAAAGGGATCAGATTCCCAGTTCTACAAGGTCGTGTGGCGGTGCCCAAGACAACTGACAGTGCCAAAGATCCACCAACCTTTTGGAATCCTGAAGGTCCCAAATACGCATGCGGACATCAACACAGTAGTTCTTGCATGAGAAAGAGCCGCAAAAGTGACAGCGGCGACACTTGACAATTATGGGAACCTCGGAAATGTCTTGAACTCTCATATGCCTAATGCACCCAAGGAGACTTTTTGAGGTCACACATTAAACCTCCATGCTCCATCTTGAGTGTTCAGCAGTTACTTGATTTTCTGCACGCATCCTTGCCCTGGTAAGACAATACGCAAATCCCTTTACGACTTAGCATGTCTCAGGATCGATTTCCTTCATTTGCATGCTTTGGGTTCTCCTTCTTGGAGTGTTTTCCGTTTCAAGAACAATGCAACCTTTGAAGACCCAGTCCGAAAAACTTGACCGAAAGGTGAGCTTGATCTAAGGTTGCCTGACCGCCCGCATTGGCGGTACAGCGACATTCACCACGCGACTGGTGACGCGCACGGACCACGTGGCGGCAACACTGGAGGAGGCGAGGGCTTGGTGAAATTCCAACCCACATCTAGTCTAGATCCCTTCTGGCATGTGATGGAGGTTACTTTGAACGGATCGTACCTGGACAAGGCTCACTTCAAACCACTATCGCTACTTTAACGGCCTCACATGTTGAGAGAAGCTCGTACAGAGGCAACATCATTCAACTTGTGTGTGGGCTAGACCCCAAACCCTGGCAACTAAACACTGACCTTTTGCAAGCCCCGCTCTGCCCGTGAGGTGAGAAACCCCTAAACTCATTATAGTAGTTTCCATTTTCTTTTCCATTATCACCAATACAACCCCAATGGGTACCTAATATACCATAATATACCATAATATACTATAATATACTGCTATTCTCCTTGCCATGAAAACCTCAGGCTCTCCACTCGAAACTGACGACCCTAAACCCTACAGTCCTCAAACATCAGACTCTGAATCTGAAGTCCTAAGCGCCTGAACTGCTGAGCCCCTGAACCCCATACAGTATAGCTTGGCATAGTATAGCATCATAGTAGAATATAGTACAATATAGCAGAATGTAGTAGAAAACAGTACAATCTAGTAGGATATAGTACAATAGAATAGCATATAATAGAGTATAGTATACGTTTGTAAGATGAGAAGCTCCCAGGTGCGTACAAAGTTGCGGCTGGGCATCGACGAGCTCACGCGTGCTTCCATCGAAGATGAAGAGCTCACGCAGGTCCCCGAGGCCGACCTTGAAGGGTTTCGAGGTTTTGGGGGTTTTGGGTTTAGAGGTGTAGGGGTTTAGGGTCTAGGATTTTGGGTTTGGGGTTTGGGGTTTGGAGGTTACAGTAGTATGTGTAGGTATTGGGTCTAGATTTCTTGCTTGGAATTTACTGGAAAGTTCATGGCTTCATGTGGTGTAAGTTGCCAGTGCTTGCAGGTGGGGATTTTGTGTCTGCCGAAGTTACCGGCAAGCCAAAGTATTGTGAGAAGAATGATTGCGAGCGTCCTGCCATCAGACTTGCTGGTATGCCACCACGGCGGCCAAGCCACCCAACTTTTTCATCCCTTTGACATGATACATTTTCCGGCCGCCCCCATGATAGATATTCCCCCCAATACACAAGAGTACAATATTATTCGGGAAGGTTTATTACTCGGGTGGGTGGGGGCTCAATTTTAGAGTGAGGGGATGGTAGTTTCGATGAAGCAGGGGGTTCCCAATATAGATCCCGATACATCGTAGTCCTTATTATGTCTCTATCCGTAACAAGAAGAAGTCCTTGCTATGGGGACCCCCCCGAAGGGTACCCCTGATTTTAGGAAACCTTCAGATGATCGTCCCCTGGTATAGTATAGCACAATATAATATAAGTTAGTTCAATGCAGTGCAATATAGTATAATAAAGTATGCTACTAGTATGCTATTAGTATAATAAAGTATAATATAGCATAATCTTGTATAGTATTCTCGACTATACTATAACATTGTATAATTCGCCTCCTTTCCCTTATGGCTAAGAGCTGGAAGCCCAACATCAAAATCCTACTTCAGTTGCTGTCGACGTAAAGGCAAGAGTTTTTGGGCAGCCAACCCAAAAGGTGGACCCTCAAATCGGCCAATAGGATTCACATGATAGCTAATCTAATATAATCTAGTACAAAATACCATAATATAGTACAATATATTAAGATATGGGCCTTAATTTTGAGGGTTCCAAGAATGCTTATCACTCGCACAGGTCTTCCTCAGGAAGTCCGGCCACATCAACCACTACAAGGAGAGTCGGCTCGTCCGCTACACGGGGTGAAACCCCCTGGCTCGGGGACCACAGGAGAGCACGTTGTATGGGCACTTCAGGCTTTTGTTGAGATATTTAAAATGTCTGGCCGACCTGAAAGCCGTCGACAAACCCTGTGATCTTTGTTTGGTGAGCTTCTGTGCTTCCCTGCCGGCTGCAGTAGGATTAGGTTTTTCAGGCAGGTAGCTGAGCAGAGAGTGCAAGGTCCATCGTGTCCTTCTGGGTCCCATACAAAGGATTATAGCATATTACTGTCAGGGCCCCCAGTTATGGAACAATGCATGATTCACTTCTCTCCTGGGCCAAGCCTGCTCACCTTCTGTGCCTGCTTCGTGAGTTCTCTATTTTACGCAGACCACCCATCCAGTAATAGTGACTATAAGGGATAACCGTTGATTATGTAAGTGTCCTCTTACACCCCAAAATACTAAAGTCCTTATTATGGGGACCCCCAAGAAGGTACCCCTAATTTTGGGAAACCCCATATCCCTATTATACCCCTATTACAGGGTGGGGGGTCCACGTAATCTCCGCGGTACAATGGCGCATGCGCACCCGACAGGACGGCTTCGGCGGGCCTTCTTCTAAACCTTCTTATATTATATGATATTATGTTATATGCTATTATGTTATTTGATATTCGTTTATAGTATTTCTTAAATGATATTATATCTTACTGTATTGTATTGTATTGTATTGTATTGTATTGTATTATTTGGTACTTTTATACTACTAAGCTTTCAGATTTTCTTGCAGGTTCATTCACGGATACACCAGGATAATTGTTGCACCATTTGTACTTGAGGGCGCCGCGCCCCTAACAAGTGTCTGTCAGCCTTCTTAATTTCTGACCCCTCCAACCGATTGATGGGCTGGGCACGGCAGAAATGCCGAGTTGGGAGATCTTTGAAGTGGAAGCCATAAACAAGACGACCCCAGAAGCCCTGAACTAATAGTTCGAGCGATACAAGTCCAGTTGGGCTGTCCAAGCAGGGCATTATTTTTCGTCTTCACATTCATTCACGAAATAATCAGCCTGGTGCGCGCAACTATTGTGCCCGGTCGGGAGCCCTCATTCTCACTTGCGCCAATCTGGCTTGTGCTTTGCCCTAGGGTGCGCTGGAAGTAGCTGCGCGCGGTTTCACGACGCTCTGCCGTCATCATGATAATGCATCACGCCATCTGGCGGGTTCCGAAATCGCGGGACTGTACTTTCCGGTTTCAGGTTTGGCAAGCAGTTCTGCAAACAATGTCCTAATCTCTATACTCTAAACCTGTAGCCTTATTTCCCTAATATGAGTACACGGTATGTGCATGAAGCGGATGTTTTGAAATATGGTGCGGATTAATTACCTGAAGCCCGAGCCCCACGTTGACGAAACCGAGCTGGGGCAAAAGCCCCGCAGGACACGATCGAGCTGCTCTGCGCAAAGTGTGGCCAGAGAGCCACAAAAAGGTTTATAGTCCCCCTTAAGTAGATAGAATATGGGGTACATTCGGATCTTAGTATATTATACCCAAAGCCATATTCTATCTATTTAGGATGTTGACATGTTCAGGGTTTGGGGTTTGCTCCGCTTTTTTGGGTCTCGCGGGTTCCAGGGAATGGGTTGTATTATCTGGACATGGGGTTTGTTTTGAGCCTGCGGGATTAGGGCGCATGTTAGGATTTGTCGAATACCCGAAACTTCAGGGAGGGACTTGCTCGAAACTACTCAGCCGAAGTCTGCAAACATGAAGCACGGACCAAAGCTCCCAAGCTGGCAAGACTTGCCTTATCAAGACTTACCGTATCTCAGGCCATCCGTGAACATTTTGATCGAGTAGTGTTGCCATGGAATGACATGCCATTCTTGCATGATAGAGACAACCTACCTGCATCAGTCCCGTACTGACACAGGAGCAAAGGCCGTGGTACCAACAGTACGGATAAGAGAACAGTGGTGAAAATGTCTGCTAGTAGACATTGTCATTGTCGCAGCTGTGATGCCAGCCACAGGGGGCCAGGTTTGGCACAGAATGTCCATGACGCACCCAGGACTGGTAGATCTGGTCGTGCCTTTCCACCTGCGAATGCTGTCTTTGAACATTGCCATGTGACCCTGTGGCGTCCCACGTAGGCTCGCGATTTCTCCCCACAATCACAACATGAACATCGCGCTAGCATTTCCGCCCCCTTTTCTTCGAGTGCCCCTCCCGAACACAACAATCATCTTTTGAGGATTTGTAGCATGCAGCTACAAAGTACGAATGTGACAGAAGTTTTCGCAGCCATCCCTTGGAGCTCGGCCGGGTGCGTTCTGCGCACGGCTCCGTGACAAGGTCCTGGGTCACCAGCGGCTGTTCATAGTTGCTGCGGCGTGTGGCAACAAGCATTTGGACAAATGCTTGAACATTGATTTCATGAGCAATGGCAATACAGTCGTGTTAATGATGAACTTCGTTTGGGATCATCATCAGTTCTGGCATAACACACTGGCGCACGAACAATTAAGTTTTCTCCTGTCGCGGGCAACCGCCATTTTTTCGGAACCTTGCACGGCACATCATAGCATGAACGCCCATGTGGTGTGCACGGCTCGAGCTGTGCTCCGACGACGTAATTCAAGTTGCTCAGCGCCAAGCTGGGACAGCAAGGCGGGGATACAAGAGGTCCCCAAAAAACGCGCCCAAATGAACACCCTCTCTGTATTGCCTGGTCGACACAACTCGGCTAGTGCTCCAGTGATGTAAATGAATAGTTGCCCAACGCCAGATACAAGCAAGCCAACACCCTTTTTGTGCATGTTCGCTGCCTATTGCAGATGCCGCGACTTTGAACAGCATGCGGCATAACCATACAGCAAACTCTCTCGTGGGTCATCAAGTTTGGTACAGCACGGTGGAAATATACGGCAGGACTGCGCAAATAAGTTGCAGTAATATTGCGTTGCTTGGCTGTTCCGCTCTGTTACTTTTGCAGTGGAGCACGACTTGCTACAGCAGCAGCAGCAGCAGCAGCAGGAGCAGCAGGTTCAATGCTGGGACGCAACTTTGGCATTGAAGTCGGGTGCAGATCGACTTAATTGGGACGCGGGAAAGTGGGTGGAATTCACAATTCGCACGCCTTGCTCGAAAAGGCCTGTTTGGGTAACATGCCCTGCATGACGTTTGGGGGTCCTTGTTTGATTCTCGATATGATGACAATGTGCTGATACTTGCTGAATCCTGGCACTATGGTTTTAATGGTGCACACGCTTTGGTTGCCTGCTGAAGATGACGACCACAAGATTCCCACCACTGAAGCCCAAGCACCCTGCAAACTGACTATGCTTGTTAGTATGAGCATGGAGATATTTTCGCGGACAGCCTGCGAACATGCCTGGGATGCCTTTGGTCAAGTCGTAGGTCCAGCAATACAGCCGCTCATTTGAAATTTCATCTGCGCTCTGCGTGGAAAGTGTTCTGCCAATGGGCCAACATGGTGCGATAGAAATGTTTCCATGCAGCATCGTGACGCGGTCATTTCATTTGTGGTTGCTTAGCAGCGGGGCCTTCTTCCTTACATGAGGGCGACGAGCATCGAAGCGGCAACTTCTGGGACGCGCGTTTCAGGCAAAACAAATCCGTGGCACGGAATGCCACCAACTTGTTTCATGATCATGCTGCTTTCGCACGTTTAACTGAACCGCACGTTTCCAACATGCGAGCTACGCATTGTACAAACATATCATGGGATGCTCATAAAGCGTACGGAACCTGGCTCGACCTGACCTCACCTCATCTTTTTTTGCATCCATAGTTGCGACCATCTGATCGACAAATGCAGGCAAGCCCGTCAGCAAGATGTTGACAAGGCATTCGGCATGTTTGGCTTTGCGCTAGCCAGGAATGGGCAATCCGCGTTGAAACTGCGCGTTGTTGAGATCCACATCTCTCTGCATGGGAACCATCAAAATTCATAAATCAACATTTTCAAGTTGAGAACCCAAACATCCCTTCGTTAGAAAAAAGGTGGCCCATTTGTGGTGACCAGTGTCTGGGATGTGGGCAGTGCCACCGCCGGCGCTTTTTTGACGCCAATGTTTCCGAGACCTGATGCAGAGCGTGGGAAGAACGAATTTTAATCTCGAAGGCAACACTTCTTTGCGCTTGAGATGTTGCAGCCCTCAAATTGGGCTGCTGCTATAGGATGCTACAGTTTCGTGGCGGCTTGAAAGCAATGGGCCCGCAAATCTTGTTTTACGTCCAAAGTGGGTTGACCGACGCCACTTTTTTCTCCGGCAACGTTGTCGCCTACAAGTTCCAACTTGTGGAGGCGTGGACGGGCATTGGAAGTGCATGTTGCCGATGTTGCTTACCTATGTTCAGCCACTACATTCAAATTTTGTGATTGTACACATTCAAGCCGTGCCAACAAACGGGCATGCCTCACCCCCCATGTGTTTACAGGACCGCGGTTCCTGTGAGTCGCAGTAATCTCTGACGCCGCATGTGGATCAGAACGCGAAAACGAAAAAAAAAAAACGAGTGACTAAACTGCTGCACACATCTGTGGCCTTCTAAGCTACAAGCCGAGACAGGCAGGCAACAGTGGTCCCGATGACAGTAGTTCATTTGAAAGGGCAGCCGTCCAAAGGGACAGGTCTTTGAACAAACACACTTGTCATGGTCACCCATCACGTGGAACATGATATGCAGCTCATGTGCGTGCGCGACCGTGGGGTTGAGATTGACACGCCGCCAGGGTTTAGATCCCAGGTTGCGCAGGCTGGGAGCAGCCATTCGGAAAAGCAAATGCACACAATTTTTCTACGATCCACCGCTCTACATGCAACAGCATGTTGCATGACGGGCGCAAGTAAACACCCAAATGGCACACGGGTTGGAAGGGTTCATAGCCCTGCGGCCTTGAGCAGCACCGCCTTTCAAAAAACCTGGTTGACAACATTGCCTGCGACGTCATCAACAACGTGATGCGTGCCAGACATGTCATGGCCTGCGACGCCTTCTCTTCAGCACAGGTGGCATGTGCCGTTTAGAACAGAAAGCAGTGACCACTTGCGAGGAACCGGCAGGGTATGTACCCTGCCACAGGTCGACAAGCAACAACATCTTGACCCCAACGTGAAAAAGGAAGACGTTGCCAAACACGAAGGCGGGGCAGGACAGGAACCAGCCCGCTTCCCGCAACATGCCCAAGAAGCTTAAGCATGTCGGTTTGGGTCTTCAGAACCGGCAATGAGTTGATTTGCGTCTTCAAAATTGGGGCTCACGGAGCATGGGCACGCACCCAACCAGGAATCAATTGGTTTGGCGTTTAAAACTTAGGCTCCCGGAGCTTGCGCACACACTGAAACCAAGAATGGGCTTGGAATGGCTTGGATCCCCATATTGGGTTCCGCATCCTGGACAATTCAGAGCCTGAGCACGCATGCGGACCAAGACCGCCTCATGGCACGCAGTTAATTAACCGACGGTGTGAGGGCCCGTCCGTTCTACCACATGTTCCGGCCTGTTGCCCTGTAATAGCTGTGTCCTTGGTTCATGCTAAGGCGTGGAGTGATGTCCGTGGAAGAGGCTGGCAGGTTGCGAAACATGCTGCAAGCACATTTGAACTTGCCGTTGCAGTTCTTGCAAGGTGGATTCCGGTGCAATGCTCTCGGGACGTTTTGGCATCGGGTGATTGTTGCCAATGCCGACGAGGGTGAAAAATTGAAGCAAATAAATGTTGGCAATGATGTCGTCGGATTTTCGGGCATGGCCATGGGCTAAACGGGTGGGGAGGCACTACGAATTTCTGAGTCAATAGCATCGCCAGATGTCTCCGTATGATGCGGCAGGGACGGTGTGGAACCCCTGTAGAAAACGTTGAAGTTGTTGCGGACCTCCTGGTGCGGATGCCGTCATCGTTTCCGCGGTCACGTGGGCTGGGGAGTCTCACCCGCGGGCCGATACCCGCCAAGATGGGCAGCTGACAACGCAGCCCGGCGCAAGCGGCGCGACATTTATCCGGAGCTGACGCGGTGCGCCAGCGCCGCCTTGCTGTCAACGGCAGTCAGCTTGGCGGTCATTTCGGAATCAATTGAAGGCATTTGAAGGCACAGGGAAGTTTTCGTGGGCTATTTGCACTGGGACGGCTCTAACTGTTTGCAAATAGGTCCGCTAAAAAAAAAAAAACAAAACACAACAGCAGCGTCAGCACGACGACGCACATCCTCATTGGAGATCCGGCCTATGTAGGAATGTGGAAACTGTTGGATTTGTCTGAGACATTTTGCTTGAAATGCATCTAACCTCCGCATCTTTGCGCCATCCAGCCAGCAAGTGTGCGTGCTGTAGGGCAGCTCTGAAACAATGCATGCCTCAAAAAAATGCAGCTTTTTCTTGAGTCGCATGTTCGAATGCTCCCAAATTCGGCACAATGAGTCGAGATCAGCCTTGGCTAAACCCATCCG
>CAJNIZ010005697.1:0-18931 GCA_905231905.1 Symbiodinium pilosum | reverse complement strand
CAATAACGTCCCTAGGGTGGGGATGCTCGAAGTAGATATTTTTTCTTTTCTTTTTTGGGGCGGGGAGAGGGGGGGGGGTTGCATCAGAATGGATGTCAGGAATTCAGCAAGGCTTCTACCCACCGTAAAAATCAAACAAGCCCTCACTGAAGGAACAGTCTAAGAACCAGTAAAACAAAGGCGTAAACGGCTAGACTTGGCCGCTTCTGGGCTAGGTAGTTATAGTATATACGAGCCAGCAGTTGAATATGCATTTACAGATGGCACAGTATAACACGAATTGGAAGGCGCTATAGGGGTACCTTAGGCATATACCTACTATTTTGGAACAACTCTGATTCCTAAGTCCTAAATTCCTACATTCTAATGCTTAACCCTAACCTGTGGAACAAGTCTGAACCCTTCATCCTAAATCATAAATCCTAAACCCTAGGCCTAAATACCAAACATAATCCTTAATAGGGACGCCCAAAACCCTCTCATCAACCCAGATCATGTATGCCTAGGGTCTCAAAGAGTAAACCCCGACTTGTGCCTCCCCCGTCTCACACCCCATATATCCCTGCATAGCCCTATTTGGCCCCGTATGCCCCTCTGTAAACCCTATAGCCGTGCATCCCAAACCCTCAGCTGATCTCTGGCTAGCAAGAAATGAAGCAATGGATCCCTTAGTAGCCCCCATAGAACCCCAAATACTCTGGTAATCTCCATGCTCTTGCCCAATGCCCAATGTACCCTTAAAACATCCCACTTTCCATTTCATGTTCCATATTTATGCTTTTCACTTGATTCTCCATTATAATACGCTTTCCATGTTCTTTTACAGTCCTTCACTTCCTGCTAACCAGGCCGGAAGGGTACAACGACTCGAATGTGAGGGAAAGACCATTCAGGCTATGGTATTTGGGGCTACAGCCCTATCACTTGTGTCCTTGGACCCTCGAGGAGAGAGCTGAACCCTAACTCAGACCCTAAACTCTAAACCCCCCAAACCTGTAACCCCCAGACCCTGAACCCCTAGACTCTAAACCCTAAAACCTCAACCCTAAACCCTGAGCCCTAACCCAGACCCCTGATTAATCAACCCCCTCCACTTCATGGGGATTAGAATAGGGATCCTAATAAGTATTTAGGCCCTTAAAGGGAGGGGGTTTAGTAATCATGGGTCTACATTAAGCCCTGATGAGCACAGAAGCCTCCAGACATAAACCAATGGAGCTTCGAGCCGACGGCGAAGTCCACACTGTGAGTCAGCTGGTGCTTATACCTTGCAAGGCTGAAAATGGGCTTAGGGTTTAGGGTTTAGGGTTTACGGTTTATACCTTGCAAGGCTGAAAGGGAAAAGGATTGTATTCAGGTATATTGGGGTTCTATTGGGATAATGGAAAATAAAATGGAAACTACTATAATGGGATATATTAGGGTTATATTGGGGTTGTGTTGGGATAATGGAAAAGAAAATGGAAACTACAGGGATTATAGGGCTTTTATAGGGGTTATACAGGGGATGTATTGGGGTTATATTGGGATAATGGAAAACAAAACGGAAACTATAGGGATTATAGGGGTTCTATAGGGTTATATAGGGGGTATATTGGGATAAGGGTGTAGGGTTTAGGGTTTTGGTGTTTAGGGTCTAGGGATCCCTTTAAAGGGATAAAACGGGACATATAGGGAGATATTCGGGTTATACAGGTGCTTCTGATTCTGGGGCTCAGGGTTTCAAAGCTTTAGGGGCCAGCTGGTGGTTATACCGTGCTCGGGGCTGTATAGGAGGGTTTTAGGTTAAGGGTTTCTATTCATGCCTTGTAGTATGAAGGGATTCTGGGGGTCCCTCTACAAGATTGAATACGGGATTTTTTGACAAACTCCCGTAGAGGTTGTGTAGAGATGTCCTAAACCCTAAACCTGTAGGAGGGCATGCAGGCAGTAAACCCTAAACCCGAGTCATTTAGGGTTCTAGGCTCCGATCTAGGGTGATTAGGCGTTTAAGGCATAATTTGTCGTAGTTTTTGCCTTGCTAGACTTGGTGTTTGGGGCTGTGTATGTTTTGTTAGGGCTTAGTTGCACATATACCTTGGTGAAGTCAGGGGTTAGGGTTTGGGGTGTTAACGGGTTTGGTGAGGTTGCGGTCTATGCCTCAAAGGCTGTAAACCCTGGCTGTTTATGACAGTGTTTCCAATTTAGTGTTGTCAGCTTTGGCTACAAATGCCATTGCTTCCCTACCGTCCGCCAAACTGACGTAGAGGGACGCTCAAAGAGACCCATACGAAGAAGTGACATGTGAAAGACATTTCAGAAATTGGAATGATGACTAACTGTTTCACGGGGGGATCCTAAACTATGAGGCCCGAAACATTAAACCCTAACCCCTGAATCCTAAACTCTAAGCCCCAAACCCTACTCACTAAACCCTGAACTCTAAACCCTGAAGCCTAAACCCTGAAGCCTAAACCCTAAGCCCTAAACCCCCAATTTACTTAAACTCCCTTACACTCTGAACCCATACATCCTAAAGCCTAGTATCCCCCTTTAGAACCCCTATAGTAGTTCCCTATATAATCCCCCTTTAAGGAGTTTAGACTATAGCTCATATATCCCAAAGCCTAAAGCTCCTAAGCAAACGGTGCTGCAACCCCAGGCTCCAGCACTCGGAGGCAGCCTCCTCTGCCTCACCTGATTGACTAGATTGCTTGTTGTAAGGTTTCCAGTTTAGGGTTTTAATCAGAGGTGTTAGGGTTTAGAATTTAGGGTTTAGCAGGCAGGTTGAAAGCGAGAATAACCGAGCTTATCATTTGGCTTATGAGGGTTGAGAGATGTTTTATTGTTAGTGTTTTGTCTAAAGCAGCTGACTAAATCCCTTGACCCTCCACGTCGTCATTGATCGAGTTCTACGCTTCAGCCGCTTTGGTCTACAGTGTGTAGCATCAGGGATCAGTGTTTCACCCTAACCCCTAAACCCTTGAAACCCTAAACCCTAAACCCTAAAACCCTAAACCCTGACCCCTAAACCCCTAAAACCCTTAACAGGATATACTTCCAGCATGCCATGGAGTGCCAGTGACCTTGGCCTGAAGACATGCCAAAATGCTCTTGAGGTCTTTTGAGGTATCCTAAACCATAATTGTACAAAGAAACTACGGCCATACTATATTACTGTGGATGGACGAAATCCTGCATCAGTTTTCTTCTGCCAGCCTTCCCTGCCAACCCTGAATCTTAATATTGATTAGCCCCAAAAGGGTCAAAAAGGGCACGTGCGCGAATGACCGAAATCCTGCATGACCTTTATGTGTTAGCAACATTGAGATTAGAGGGGCAGGGGGAGATCAATCACTGACAACTGTATGCTGTTGATTTAGCAGGTCATGCACGATTTTGTCCATCCACCGTATGGGTAACTTGGTAAGGGGCTTAGGGTCTAGGGGTTTAGGGTTAAGGGCTCGAGAGTTTACAGGTTTAGGGGCTTAGGCTCTAGGCTTTCAGGCAGCAGCTGGGATTATGTGAGTTTCCTGAATCCTCTAATGCATATGTAGGCGAAGGTTTTAGGGCATATGCGACAATTGTGATACAAGAATTGCAAGGGCATAGTGGTGGTGACTATTTGGGCTTAGGTATTGTACAGCTGTAAGTAGATATGATATGTGTAGGGCCCTTTGCCGCAAACTTAACGGCATGGTATGCTTTGCTTGCGAGAATTCCTCTTAGGAAACTACTTGCAAAGTCTAGTACACTTGAATGTCTCAGCAAGCTTTGAATTCTGCACCGGTATTTATTATCCAGAATAACCTGGTGGATTTGGCTACCATAACCACAAAACAATGACCTAGTGAATCTTTACCAAAAGCCTCTTTGAGAAGAAAAGGCCCTTCTTCCACCAAAGGCCAGTCACCATCTGTGGTGTGGTTCAAGTGCGCCAGCTGCGTGTTCAGCATGAATAGCCTTGCTTCTTTTCTGGCCGCTAAATCCTAAACCCCAAACCCTAAACCGCGAGATTCGGATGTAGACAGATTATAGGTGCAGATTCAGGGATCCCTAAGCCCCAACCCCTAACCCCTAAACCCTTAACCCGAGACCCTAACGTCTGAAGAGACATGGTGGGTTCTCAAAGTATGGTCACCTCTCTGTGTCCCCTACTATGATATGAGCCATAGTCTGAACTCCTAGCAATATCCCCCTAATGACCCCAATAATAGTCCAGCTTATAATTCCCGACATGACCCCCCTTTAAGGGGTTTAGACTACAGTTCGTATGGCCCCCAATATGTAGAGTACTTAAAACCGGGATCGTGATTTTGGCCACCCCATGTGTGATGACGGTGTGTTCAGAACCAGCCCAAACTTGACTCGAGCAATGGCCCCTAAACCCTAAACCCGAAATCCCACACCCTAAACCGTAGGGTTCAGAGAACGCCCTGGGATCTGGTGTTGCTGAACTTGCTCAGAGAGTCCAAGTATTCAAGAATAAGGTACTGTTTTTTCCGGAACGATTAGCTATGGTACGCTAAACCCTTAACCTAATCCCCCAACCCTGAACCCTAAGCCCTATATATGTGTATATATATATACAAGTATATATGGTAGTTTCCCAAAATAAGGGCAACCCCTATAGAGCCCAACATACTGTAATCCTTGTTATGGGGACCCCCAAAAAAGTTTGGGGATTTAGGGTTTCGGGGTTAGGATTTAGAGTTTAGGATTTAGGGTTTAGGATTTAGGGTTTGGGATTTAGGGCTTAGGATTTAAGATTTAGGATTTAGGGTTTAGGATTTAAGACTTCAAGTTTAGGGTTCAGGACGGAGATACACTTAGCAACACAAGCTGTTACATGTACTTCTCATATCTGCGGCTCCAAATAGTTCAGCTGTCAGCTTTCAGATCTTATGCTGAAGTTCCAGCGTAGTGTAACCCCTACAACTCACTTGCTTAGGTAAGTAATGACACTCCAGCTCTACTGGGTCTTTGCATTCGGTATAGGAGTTGTTGGCTCGATACGCGTAAGGCGTAAAGTTGACATGTACGTTAGAGATGTAACATCCTTCAGGAATGACCTTGTATTGATGGCAACTGCATCAATATGTTGGCAAGAACTCCACTATCGATGCAGGAAGTTCACTGCATGCTGAGCCCTGAACCGTAAATTCTAGGACTTTTGGTTCTCAGAGTGGTGCATGTTGTTTTTCATCGTTGATATCACCGGTTACTTGGCTGCTAAAGGTAATCATGGCCCAACTAGACAGTAATTAGTTGTACGCCCCCATTTTTCAAGTACGCTAAATCCTTGATGCAAGGATGTAGCTAGGTAAAAGCTCTCCTGGGCACTCCTGAGCGACCAAGTATGGATGACATTCGAATTTTGAGCTTGGTCTTGCGGGTAGCAATCCCTTCATTTTGATATGTGTTCTCATTTTTGTTGAACTGTTTTAGGGAAGCGGGTGTTTGACATTTGTTGAATGGTTATGAAGGAGGTGGGGAATCTCTTGGCGAATACGTATCTTCTACTCATATTCAGAGGGATCGGGCTGTAGAATGGTACCTAAGTGGGAACATGTCTTACTGGCAAGGTTAGAGGTTGAGGCGGAGGGTGGAAATCCCTTACAGGTCAGTACTGTGGGTAGTTCCTCCCTGCAGAAAGAGCCCAGGAACCATTGCAACCGCCTTCAGGGAGGTAATACTACAGCTCATATGCAGTTTTCCAAGAAATGGGGGTTCTCCCATACACACCCTCAATATCTTGTCGCTCCTGTTAACTATGCTGAACTTGGAACCATAGTCAAACAAATTTGCCGCTTCTCAAAGGACTATAGTAAGCAAAAAGTACAGTCTATCTCGGAACCCCCTCTCATGCCCTGGTCATTTAGACGCTCGCGTGGAGGTTTCGAGAAATCAGAGGTCTCGTTTGGGTTTAGGGCTTAAGGTTTTTCTGACTTATCTAACACGAGAAAGAAATGATTTGGGAGTATAGAGGGGGGGGGCACGTGCGTCGCAAAAAAAACACGTGACTGGAATCCTAAACGCTCCCATGAGCCTGTGCGCTCCTAAACCCTACAACTCCGAAACCTAACGCACACTGCGCCACAGGGTACCACAAAACTCCTACACTCCTAATTAAGGGTCCAAGGACCCAAATCATAGGGCTTTACATCTCACATACCATTAGTATTATAGTATTTGGGCCCTAAAGCCCTATTATTTGGATCCTTGGACCCTTAGAGACTCCTACACTCCCAGCGCCCGAAACCACTGCGCCCAGTTGCAAGGAGAACACAGCAGCTGGATAGCCAGCCCAGAAGACTCCCCACATGCCGAAACGCCAAACGGGCCACACGTAGAAGATCAAGCGCTGTAGCACCTCCCACAACCGGATGTTCAAGGCTTAATTAGGGGGTTTAGGGTTTAGGGATTTAGGGTTTGGGTTTAGCGCTTAATTGGGGGGTTTAGGGTTTGCTGCAATGTTGCGTAGCGGCAGTGATTCATGGATTGTAAGTCTCATGAGCCGTTCTGTTGCTTGCGAATCGCAGCCATGGCCCGACTGTGGAGGGCCATCTCACAACTCACCCACCCCATGCCGTCCAAACGGCAAACCACCCAAACCTATACCTTTCAGGGTTTAGGACCGTAACTCAGATAGGTCCCATCCTGGTCAATTGTTCTGCAACATAATTACTTCGTCTCAAGAATTTCAACGCTGGGTTTCTGGAAAGGCTCAGGGCTTGAAAATCCCGTAGCTACCGCCAAAAGAGTCGAGGTATTTGGAGACCCCTGAGAAAGGCTGCAAATCTGCGGGTTTTGAACCTTTACAAACCTGCAACGTATGAGGCCCCCAAACCTGGGAAGATGGGCCGTGAACTCCACAGCCCTGGAATTGTTTGTCATGAAGGAGGAATGGTACTGCCAGCTCTGAACATGCAAGAGATCACCCACTCAAAAATCTGGTGCCTGACTGGGCGTTCCAGAAATTCTGAGAGGGCCCTGTGAAGCCCCGATAATGTGGTACAAGCCTGGAGCTTGGGAAGCCCTTGCTGGGAGGTTTCTGGGCTTTGGGAGGGTTCTGGGAGGCGCCCCTGCCCCTTGGAAATGGGTGGGATCCTAGGAAACCAGGTAAATACCTGGCCTTTCGTGGGTGCTACATCACCCTAACTGTGGGAAGGCAGGTGAGCGTGCTGGAGCGACCTGCGCCATCGATGTCGAGGGGCTTCGGCGCCGCCCACCATCGAAGGTGGGCGGCCTATGCCATGAGTTTCGAGTTTAGGGTTATATAGAGTTTAGGTTTTAGGGTTTAGAATTAAGGGTTCAGGCTTTAGGGTCTAGAGTTTAGGGATCAGGGTTTAGGGCTTAGGGTTTAGACTTTAGGGTTTAGGGTTAGAGTTTAGGGTTTAGAGTTTAGGGTTCAGGGTTTAGATTTTAGAGCTTAGGGTTTAGGGTTAGAGTGTAGGGTGTAGGGTTTCGGGCATAGCACACATTTTTTGACACTAAGACTGCTTCAGACGAGTGCTACCTATAGCAGTAACTACAGCAGACCTCAAGACGTTTACCCTAAATTCTAAACCCTAAACCCCAATAATTTGCTTTTCCTACCTGGCGGAAGATTCAACAACGTAGAGCCTGGCCTATGAACTGGGATGTGACTGTTTGGCATCTCTAAGAACTTCTCCCTGATTTAGTAGTACTTGGAGTAGGGTTCAGGGTTTAGGGCTTAGGGTCAGGCAGATTTAGTAAGTAGGTTAATAAGGGGGATAACTAGGGTTACTGTATAGGTTATAGTGGTTATAAACCTACTTACTAAGTCCCCCTGACCCTCCAAGTAGGAAAACTGAAAGGGCTTAACAGTTTCTTTGCTTGTGTTAGTGCCTGTGCAGCTTCACATCTTCACAAGAGCTACAGTCAATAGTTCCCAAAGAATGGCTGGACTTGGGCATGGGTTCCTAAAGGACCCCTATGTCTGCCGTGTCCACTGTCAAGCGTGCTTTATTCTTCCTAATAGTGACAGCAGCTCACAGGTCACAACGGGGTAGGCTCCTGAAATCCGTTTGCGAGAGCCACAAGAAAGCCACTTGCTTTTTGACACAGATGAAGAGTTCTTCCAGGAAGGTTTTACATAATGTGTTTGAACCCTAAACCCTAAACAATCTGGCTGTTCCTTTCATGTTGAATCTGAACGGATTGGGTGACAACAGTCATCCTGCTTTAAAACCTCTCAGTGAACCCCCTGATCTCTGGATCTTTTTTGGATTTCGTGACTTTCAATAGCAGGGTGAGGCTCCTACTCATGAGTGGGTTGAATTGCAGAAGGCCAGTTTCGGAGGCTGTAAGCATGGGATATACAACCTATATCTATGACCGTAAACAGATACTAACTTACTGGTGCTAAGTTGTGAATACTATCCCTATACAATCCCTATAATATAGTCAATTCCGCTATTCCCTTTGCATCAACCTCCAAGTACGGCATTGGCACTCGCTGCGGACAAGATTCTTTGAACACCCCATTTGTCTCCGAGGCGACTGCATCCACAGTAAAGGCAGAACTCACCTGTAACTGCGATGGCTTCGAATTGATTTTAGGGTAGTCAAGAATTTAGCGTTTCATTCCACATGTTGATTGTATTGCTCGGGATTACGGAATCAACCTGGGGTTCCCAAAGCTTCCAAACAGTAGGGCCCATCATGGGCGGGTCCCTATAGACAGGATTCTAGTAGTTGGTCGTCCGTATTAGGGTTCCCCTTATCAGCGAAACAGCCACCGAATTTGGAATGGACTTTGATTTGCATGGGCGCCTGGCAGCATGGTGCTCTATCTGCCAACTCCAAGAACTTATATATGTATATATATATATACAGGGGAGTGTTATAGGAGTTATTGTAAGGGTCATTAAAGGGGATACCAGGGTATATAGACTCTAGCTCGCATGCTGAATCACCAATTCCTTCAACAATAATCTCGTATCATGTGCTGCACCATAACTGCCAGCCCCCAAACCTCAAGGGCTGAACACAAAGACTGTATAGCTTTGCTATGATTGATATTTGGGGGTTGGCAAAAATTATGGGTACCATTGTGGGGGCCCCTGTACGGGGGTCTATATTATATTGGGGTTCCTCCATTTAGGGAAACTACCATTATATGGCTTTACTGATGCTTCTCCTCCTGACTACAAGAGCTAATGATCTCACGAACAGCTGTTCCTCCTCATCTTCCTCACTGTTGTCCCCACTGCACTTGATCATGACGCTAATAGCATGGCCAGCCGTCTATGATGCATAATCACTGCTGCAGAAACTTCCTCGACCTTGCACGCCAGTATGGTTTCGCCACCATCGCTATCATCACCACCATCACCACCATCGCCACCGCCCCAAACAACACCACAGGATTCAACTCGTCCATTTTAAACCTCATGGGATATTCTCACTACTTATAGCTGGGCTTATAGCCCTACCTCTGACCCGTTGACTCTGATGCCGGTTCCCAAAACTGACTTTCTGTATTTCAGGAGCCCGAGAAAAAATCAAGGGTTCCTGTACATATTCATATACCAAACTCAACCAATTGGAACCCTGAACCCCAAACCTTGAACTTAAACGACCTCAAACCTAAAACCGCAAATCCTGAAGCTTCAGCACAAAAGCGTGAAACTCTAAATCCTAAATCAGCAACGCTGGTATGGGCCTTAAATCCTAGCGCCCGCATATACTAGCACATACCCTACATTTACCTTTTTGGGGCTCTAGCATACACCTAAAAAGGCTAAGATCTAAAAAGCCCTAAACCATGATAAGTCCACAACACCCTAAATCCTAAATCGTAAAATCCCACCCTCTATCTCCTCAACCCTAAAAACCTTCAGGTTTTTATTTCGCCGGGTGGCAGGGATGGAGCTTTGGGTCGGCATGCAAACTTCCACAGGGCCGCTCAGGGTGCTCTTTGGGCTAAAGACAACACCTGGCGTTCAATTAAATTTGGTCTCCCAGGATCTCCGAAAAGGGGATGTAGGGGATACAAAGCCGTATCGGGATATTACAAAGATACATCTGTATATGCAGAATTTGGAGCAGCTCAGGTCTAAGGTCTGGGGCGAACAGAGTTAGAGTTAGCTTTAGGTGTAAGTGAAGTTTCGAGTCACGTTTCTATGGACCTGGCTTCAGTTTAGCTTCTTCTTTGGGGATTATAAGGATTTGGGTTGAAGGTTCAAAAGTCAGGGTTTTCGGTTCGGTTTCGCGGTTTAAGGTTAAGCCCTGAAGGGGGTAAGGCATGAGCTCAAGCATGAGCCCTGGGGGGCCACACTGGGCTATAAAGTTCAGGGTTCAGGGTTTAGGGTTTAGAGTTTAGGATCAAGGTCCAGAAATTCGATCAACTTTGGGCTATTTGGGTGCTGAGGGGAAGCTCAAAGCTTTGGTTTAGGGATATCAGCCCTAAACTCTAAACTTTAAACCCTGAACCCTAAACCCTATCTAAGCCCTAAATATCAGGTCTCAGGCTTGGGGCCTGCTAGGGAGCGAAGGACGGGGACCTTTCTGCTTACAAGGGGCTCATCCGATTCAGTGCTTAGGGCTTAGGATTTAGGGTTTAGGCGTTGGGGTTTAGGGCGTTTACCCACAACAGACAAAAACCGCAGCACCCCCAACGTCAAAATCTTTACATTGTGGTATACTGTCACATATGATGGCATGTTGATATGACGGCGCGTGGAGGAGGGTTTTCTGGGGATTACATAGTGCGGATTGAAAAACATGCCCTGCGTGACTTTCTTGCACTATAGTACCACAACTATCAAGGTTCATGATGCTCAGGGTCATGGAGGAGTCTAGCTTGAGCCGTGCGGACCTATTGCTATTCTCTGCTCAGCCAAGAGTCGAGCAGCACTATACAACAGCGCGTGGAGATTACATGCTCTCATCACAGTACTCTAGAAGGACCCCAAACTAATTACATAAGAACCCTAAATCCTAAACCTGTAAATTCCAAGACAAAATCAAAAAAAGCAAATGTTATATTGATTTGATCCCAGATGTAGGGCTGAAAGACCGAAATTCCCAGCAGAAGCCCAGGCTCTGGGCCTGAAAAACAAGCAACTGCTGAACGCACATACAGTGAAAATCTAACAGAGTTAAGCCCTTAAGCTCTTGTACGAAAAAATCCAAACTCATTAGAGCAAACCTTAAGCTCGTGCATTAAATGCCAAAGTCAGTATAACTTCACTGAGAGGAGAAAAGTAGCAAGCCAATTTGTCTGGCAGAAGTCTTGCAGCTGTCTGTGATAGTTGCGAATCTGCAGCGCTGGACACGGCCGGTCGCAGCTCGGTCCGGCAAGGGCAGTGGCTTGCCTGAGAAATCAGCAGGCTTTTGGAAGTCCAGGCACGCGCGCTTGTGTGTGCCTGCGCGCCGAGCTCGGCTGTTCGCTGCATTTTTCCGGGCTGCTTTCCGCTTTTCCTCCAGTTGTCTTGGCACCTGGCTTGTCAGGCAGAATCACGAATAAGGAAAGCCCTTGATGCGGATTCAGTGCGCCTGGCCATTGTCGTCTTTCTCCTGCTGGCGGAGGGCCTTGAAGGCGGCCTTTTTCTTGACCCACAAGGCATCGTTGGAGGTCTTCTTGTGGGCTTTGGCGGCCTGCGCAGATGAGTGCTGAAGCCCACTGCAAATATTGGAGCCAACTTGCCTTCTCCAAGCGTTTCCGCTCTTCCTTCTTCGCCGCGGCCATCCCTTCTTCCCTCTTCTTGGCTCTCTCCGCCTTTTTTCCTTGTTTCCTGCAGCACATTTTCATTAAGGCATTCAGGTGTGGAAGCAGTGGTCTTCTTGGATGCTCGCGGCCTCGCTTGGTTCTCAGCCTCTGCTTCCTCCTTTCTTTTCTTCTGTGCGGCCTGTTGCTCGGAAAAGCTGGCCATTTAGGCATGTGGTGCACAGAGGCCATTTAAGCATGTGGTGCACAGATTTCGCACCTCCTTTTCCGGGTCAGGTTTTGCCTTTGCCTTCGGCAGGGGGCTGGCCACGGACTAGCACAGAATGGCCACGGCCGTCAGCGGGCGTCGAGCCCCAGCAGCCGGTTCATAGCGTCTCCCTCTGGAGGGGCAAGCTTCGGTCGGGGTGCCGTAGCATGCTCCCGTTCCACTGCCTCCAGTGAGACGACCTGTCATCAGCAGTAGTTTTGGCGCCGGGAAAGTTCAGGGAGATGCATGCCTCCAGGATGAAGCTCCTGGTCAAGGTGCAGATCGCCAACTTTAATTGCCCTAAACCCTACACAAGCCCCTAAACTCTGAAACCTTAACCGAAAGGTTTCAACATGTCAGTACACCTCATGTCCCGTTCAATGGAACTCAAGAATTTACACACAAGCTGGCTGTGTCCCTGAACCTGATGCCTGAGAAATCGTGAGGCCTGATGCCTGAAGCATATACCGCCACAAATCTTCGGAAACCTCCATGTCAACTTCAATCCAGAAGAAATCCGAAAACGCCACATCCTCAATTACTCAGACTAAGCCCCGCAAACCCTACAAACCCTTACCGCAGCCAGAAGGCAATAATGCATCGCTCCAAGCGCTAATTAGAATTGGAAGCCGCCAAAATCAGTTCAAACACGCTTCAAAAAGCCCTTCGTAAACCTGCTATTCCTGAACAATGCACTGAGAGCCCTGAATGTGGAGCTCTTTTAGGGAAGGAAGCGCCCGCGATCCCAAGCCTACACCCTAAACCCGACAATCCTCCGCCTCAAACTCTTGAGCACATGCATCAGGTAGGATTTAGGGTTTAGGTTTCATGCGCATATTGGGGTTATATTGGGGTTATATTGGGTATATGGGGATAATGGAAAATAAAATGGAAACTACCATTTAGGGTTTAGGGCAGGATCTTGAATCCTAAAGCCAAGTTTTTTGCAAACCAATCTGGCCAGGTACAATCTCCCAAAAGCTGGCCAACAAACTTCTCGTTGTGTTTGATGACCTGAGGTTGGGGGCCCCTTCAGCTTGTGAAGAGCAAGGGCCCTTTTAGAGGGGTGTTATAGGTGTCATTCTGGGGGGTTCATCATCGTTATATAGCGGTCATATAGGGACACAGCACCCCCTGCATGTGGACACTACTTGGCAGAGTTGCTAGGACTTGTAGAAAGCTGCGTGCATTTTTCTCGGGCTCCTGCCAGTCAGAACCAAGATGATATGGGATAGAAACACTCTCGTAGTGCTGGTTCAGGCGTGAAGCGAAATGCGATCTGGTTTGATTCGGTACAATGTTGTTATGAAGCTGAAAAGTGTCTGGGACGAACCGAAACTCCAAATACTACACCCGTTGCTTGTGAGGCTTATTGTGCCGGACTTTCAGATTCGTGAGCCTCAGTGGTGTGAAGCTGAAAAGAAGCATAGCAGGCTCGTTTAGTTTTCCCTAAGGGTCCAAGGACCCCAATAGTAGGGTTTTGGGACCCAAATACTATCAATATAATGGCATTTGAGCCCTGAAGCCCTATCATTTGGGTCCTTGGACCCTTAGTGTTTGCTGCTGATTGAGAGCCACTCATATATGAGGGGCAGGGTTGATACCTTTGGCACAGGAAGGATGGCTTCTCGACACCAGGTGACTGCGAAAGGTTGAAGGCTTTCGGGCCCTTGCCAGGACATAATAGTAATAGTAATAGCAATAGTAATACTAATAGTAGTGGTAATAGTAATAGTAATAGTAATAGTCATAGTCATAGTAATAATAGTATTAATGGTAATACTAATAGTAATAACAACAGTAATACAAGCAACAAGAATAACAGTACGCCAAAGAAAACGCTGGCATCCCATGGGATGTCGACCAGCGAGCATAAGCGCACCCCTTGTTCAATCAGCTTCCACAAGCGACCAAAGCACTTACAAAACGTACAGAAGGCGAAGCCCTTCTTACTTGGATTAGGATGTTGGCTTATTGTACTATGGCTACTTTATGGACTAGAAACCCTGTTACCTACAATCATTCAGGCTTCTACATGAGCCCATGAGCTACTCATACAAACCTGGCCCCAGCCTCTCGAAGCCTTCAAGGGTCCCCCTCAAAAAAGTAAGTTATCAAAATCCTGGCCCCTTTCAGCCTAGGGTATCCTGAATACCAGGGGACATGATATAGCGGGGACTCCCCAAGAAGTGACAACCTTCAAGTGGGAAGCGGATGCTTTGGGAGCAGTTTGCTCCTGAGGTTGCCGAATTCATACGCGCTTCGTTTCTTCTGAGGGGCGCGGTGGCACTAAAATCCTTGAAGTGTCAAATACAGTGCTGATGCCCTACCCTCGCAAGCACTGAATGGACCCTGGGATCCTTGTTTAAATGTAAGCCATAGTCTAAACTCCTACGGTAATAGGAGTGTAAACCCTAAACCCTAAACCCTTAATCCTAAACCTAGATAATCCCCTATATAACCCCCCTTTAGGGAGTTTAGACTACATCTCCTGTCATGCTAAGTTGCTGTGTAGCAGGAAGCTGTAAGGCTGTCCGAGAGAGTGGTCGACAGCCTGAAACCGAGACTTCTGTGGGTTCGCAGTGATTGGGGCTTGGGGTTCAGACAATAGGGTTTAGGATTTAGAATGGTTTAGGATTTAGGGTTAAAGGTTTAGGATTAAGGGTGTAGGGTCTAGGGCTCTGGAGGGACTGGATCAATATCACAGACCTTGAGGGCCCAAGCATCTATGCAGATAATATACTGTAGGCTCCAAAGTTGCTTCAGAATATAGGTGGTTTGGAGCCAAGTTTTGTAGTGCTTGGGAATTTAGACTGCGGGGAGAAGGATTTTGTTGCCCCAAAGTGGGTTCGACGTTGTGCCCGCTACTGCGACTAATGGTTTTCTACATAGTCGACCATTGGAGGTGAGCTCGGCGAGGTCGTTGTAACCTGCCCAACTACTACTAAATGGGATCTGGCTTTTGAAGACCACATATTGAAAGAGATCCCTTGTTGTGAGACCAGAAACTACCAATCTTGGGCTGAAGTCTACAGAAAAAGCAAACACGTCCTTGAAGCGTGCAAAATATTACCTACTTTGGGGCTAACAGAAACCTTTTAAGGGTCGTATGGCTACAGCCTTTGTGGCCAGAAATTCCTGGATGCGGAATGCTGGTTTTCGCTTCCGGGTTGAGCTTGCCCTCGTTTTGAGAACAGGTCACAGAGTAAGCGGACGTGCTCTATACCCTATCCAAGGGCACCCGGGCAGTTCATGTTTTTGAGTTTGTTATGTTTTTTGGTGAAGGCTTATCCTATGCTACCCCAAAAAGGAAGTAGACATAGGAGCCCTTGGTAAGGACTCTAAAGCCAAATACATGAATGGCACACATCTAAGCCCGAAGCTCCATCGTGGGCTTCTAAACCTTAACTCTCAACCCTAAACCCTAGGGCTTAGCGTTCCAGACACTAGGGAAACCCTAAACCCCAAACCTGGGCCTCTTTCTAGCCTAAATTAGGATACAATAGGGGCCTCAATAGTTGCATATGGCAGTTTTGTTTTCTTTTTTTTAAGGGCTGTTCTGGGATCAGTTTAGGGACTAGCGTTTAGGAATAGTGGAGACCCAAATGGAAAGAACATGGAACATGACATGGAAGCTGCATCCATGTAGGGAGCTTATAGGGAACTATGCAATGTGGGGGCCTCCTTGCAGTCTACTTGACATACCCTATACCATACTTCCACCGGGAATATAGAGCCATGTTGTTGTAACTGTAATTGGGCTTTAGGGCTTAAGCATTAGGGTGCGGGTTTATCTTCAGCTGTGGAGATCCATATCCTCGCTACCTACAATCACCCACAAGCTCCAATATCCAATTCACCCATACTATTCTAAACCCCCCCCCACCCCCCAAAACAATGCCTAACATGCCTAAGCCCTAAACTTGGAGGGGGTTCCACAAACAGGAGGCACCAATAGATCTACATTTCAGCATGCTACAATTTTTCAATATAGGGACTCCCAAGAGAGGCTTCCAATCTTTCAAACCCATAAATAATGAGGGTTTAGGCCCGTACCAAAAGATCTTCGGACACACTCGGGTAAAGAAAACCGTTCAAGGTAACTGCCTAGTGATGGTGCTTCCAACAGCCTAGAACCTGTGGTCCACCTTCCAAACCCTTACCCTAAGGGTTCAAGGACCCAAATAATGGGGATTTAGGGCCCAAATACCATTCATATTATAGTATTTGGGCCTTAAACCCCTATTTGTTGGGTCCTTGGACCCTTAGGGTTAACATCCTAAACCCACAGGCGATTGCAGCGAAATTCCTTTCGCATTCCTATCACGGAATACTCTATTTTCTAAGAAGATATGTTGGTCTGGGACTGCTTTAGTCTGGCCCACATGGGACCTCAAGGTACTGATGGTTTTGCTTCCTACGTTCAGGATGCCGATTTCAACGGATGCCAAATGGTGAAAAACCATGTTTGAACGCCTATATTTCACGAGATCCGTGCCCGCACAAAACCTGCAAAACCTCAACAACATCTCCAAAAAGGTATGCTCGATTTTCACTGCTTGGCCCTCGAATCCGAACTAGGACACTTTTTCAGCTAGTTGAGCACATGGAAAACCTCTTTTTGAAAAGGCCTAGGGTTTGGGCCTTCTAAACATTGACACGTCCAAGACCAAGAGATTGCCTCCGGCCGGTGGTGCCGCTGGCATTGATTACCTGAAATACTTCGACATCGGGACATGCAACAACAAATGCTGCAAAAGCATCATCCATAGCAAGAGTCATGACGCCACTTCTAATACTACAAACCATAAAAACAGTAACCCAGACCCGTGATTAATAAACCACCTCCCCTTAATACGGATTATACTAGCAGGATCTCCTGCTATGAAGGCCCTTAAAAGGAGGGGGTTATTCATCATGGGTATACTTTAAGGGTTGTACTATGCTTTGGTGCTGAAGTATGCAAGGCTGGGGCTGCGAAGTTGTAACGTTTAGGAGTTGAGGTCATGTTTAGGGTTCCACGTACCCATCAAAGGGGCGACTTGGGATTTGCGTAGTCGTAGATGTAGTATAGGTTTACAAGAAATATAGGAATATATGGGAATGCTGAATGCTTAGACCCTTTTTGCAGTTGTCTTCAGCTTTGACAGGGGGGAGCTACAGCATCTGCATGGCTGTATGGGCTTAGGTGTTGAGATTACTTTGAACCGTCCAGGCACCCAAATCGGCTGCGGGTCTCCTATTCTAAGCTCTAAGCCCTCAGATCCGAAGATCCACTGCGCTTGACGCTTCGTAGACTTTGATGCGAATTTGCACTATCCTGACCCTGGGGCTCTATGTCTATAGATAATGCCTACATTGGGCCCTAAACCCTATAAATAGTACCTACATGAGCCATAGTCTAAACTCCAGTATCCCCCTTAATATCCCCTATAGTAGTTCCCTATATAATCCCCTATATAACCCCCTTTAAGGAGTTTAGACTATAGCTCACATTACCCTAAACCCTATAAATAGTACCCTAAACCCTATAAATAGTACCCTAAACCCTATAAAGAGTACCCTAAACCCTATAAATAGTACCCTGAACCCTATAAATAGTACCCTAAACCTTGTAAATGGTACCTACATGGAGCCTTAGGGTGAGTGGCCTCTGATGTTACCCTACTGCCACTGCCCAGCGACCTTACTCGCTCGCCTCAGAGGTTTGGGCGGAGGAGGATATACGGCTCAATGCTCGCCCGTTCGCGGCTTAGGGTTTGTAGATTAAGTTTTGATATTTTTAGCAGATTAGCAGTTATTATTGCTATTAGGAGTTTGGGACTCGAGATTTGGGAGGCTTAGGTGCCAAACGAGGATAACGGTGATGGGCTCACAGGAGTGGCAGGACGAGGAACCTCAGGTCCAAGTGCCTAAACAGGATGTTATTCCTGCCCAACATGTCCCTACACTGGAAACCCATAATTTGGCATTTGGCAACAACTTACATCTTATTCAGGCAACTAGGGAGGGAGGAAGAGGGCTAGAAACAAGTGAGATCCAGGAACGAACTCGAACACTGTTTAGGGTTTAGGGTGTAGGATTTAGATTTGAGGGCTTAGGATTCGCGGTTTAGGGTGTAGGGCGATTGTGTTTTCTGCGCTTGCTTCTTGTGTCCGCACATCGCTATGTTCACATGATACTCTAACGTTGCACTCATTTCAGCCAAGAGACTCTCTTGAATGAGTTTTGGCTGCCGCTTACAAAGTTCTGGCCTACTGATGCACATTCTCTTTCACGTGTTTTGGTTTCGGGCCCCGAACCGGATCCAGACAATCCCCTAATAAACTATGCCCAACTCCTCCCAAAACCCTCAATACCGCCGGAGCCTTATTGAGGACGTTCTGAATTTTTTGCAGGCCCTATTATCAGGGGCGTGGGCCTCACTAAAAAGATGGCAACACTATGGAGCCAAATGGCCCAAGGTAGGTATATGTGCGGACTTTAAGGCGCTTTGTATACTTGGCATCCCTAGGGATAGTTTTATATAGCTAGCTTTGGGCAGTTAAGGAGCCAATGAAAGACCCAGCAGTCAATCATCCAAATCCTAGAATGCACCCTGGCAATCATAAACCATGTCGCTGCCCACTCGAGGGTCTGAAAGCACAATATCTCTTACTGGAGGAGATTTTGATGAACATATATTGCCCCATACTCTTCGGCCTACGCAATACAACTGAATGGATACTCCCTGCCTGACATAATTTGAGGTCAAATCCACAACTGCTCTCTCACCTCCTTGCCAACCTCCCCCCCCCTAAATGATTGTTCCTTACAATTGCCCAAGCCGTTACCACATCCGAAATCTAAATCTCCCTCAAACCCCTCTTAGACCAAATTAGCTATAATCTAAACTCCTAGTATCCCCCTTCATAAGCCCTATAGTAGCCCCCTATACAATCCCCTATATAACCCCCTTTAAGGAGTTTAGACTATAGCTCAAATGGTGGCCCAAATAACTCCTATAT
>CAJNIZ010005696.1:6819-18932 GCA_905231905.1 Symbiodinium pilosum | reverse complement strand
CCCTAAACCCTAAACCTAGAAGAGTTGTTTTTCTCACAATGACTTCATCCTACAGCGGTCAGGCCTTGAAGTTGGGGACTTCGATTGGTCCTCGCTGGAGTTTCCAGACCATGCTGCGCCAATCGTGTATGTGCTTGGCCGGCATTTTTTAGTGTTTAGGGTTTAGGGTTCAGGGTTTAGGGTTTAGGGATCAGGGTTTTAGGGTTTAATGGGTTTAGGGTTTAGGGTTGCATGGCGTTCATGTGGCAGTTGAAGCAATGGAGTACAGATACTGTGGAGAGCACGCTAGGGCTTTAGGGACAGGGTGTGTGCGTGATTGCAGCTTTCATTCTCTGCATTGCATGCAAAGTCACAGAATCACGGAGAACTTGACAACCTAAACCCTAAACCCTAAACCTTAAACCCAATAGCAATTTCTTCTGGCACCCCCCCCCCCAAGCACCTTGCGGAGCTGAGTCTTAAATATCTCATAATATCCCATAGCATACCATAATATACTATACCATAGGCATACCAGAGCCCTGAAAGTCCTAAGCGGCTTTGTAGGTGCCATCCATGGACCTCGTCCAGTTCCTGCCTCGCCCGGGGCTCAACATTGAAGCAAAGCAAATCCAAAAAAGGGATTATGGGGGTTATATAGGGATTATTACAGGGGTTACATGGGGAAAATGGAAAAGAAAATGGAAACTACTGTATTAGGGTATATATTGGGGTTATAATAGGGTATATATTAGGGCTATATAGGGATAATGGAAAAGAACCTGGAAATTACGATTTAGGGCGTAGGTTTTAGGATTCAGGGAGTTCTCAACATTCTGGGGTGTCCTTTCAGCATCCTCGCCAAACAGGCTGGAATTTATATTCCTGATCTTGAGAAAGTTCCTCAGTATTTCAGCTATGTGCTCCAAGCTTTATCAATCTCTAGGACACACTGAAAACAAGGTCCTCTTTTGCTCCTAAATCTTTATCGTCAAGAGTCGGGTACTGCCCCCAGTCATTAACAGTTGGGTAAGAATATAACTATATAGAGCCCTTAATATGATAGACTGTTAATAGGTTACAAGGCAGATCATTCGCGAGGCTTGGCTGCGGCCCCCGCGACGGTGCGCATCACGCTGGTCACGGGACAGGAGGCTGATGCCTGGAATCCCCACGCCATCCTCATAGTAGCAGCAACAGCTGTAGGACTGTAGGACATGAAGGGGGTCAAAAAACTCAAAACTACTTGCCTGTAGCGGTCTACGGGAGCTGCATTATGGTGCCTGCTCTCCTTGACAGGATGTGGGGATGCCGTGTGAGCTGTTCCGAAACCCGCGCCCCGAGCTTTGGCCTAAGACCACGAGCATTGACAAATGGAAACTACTATAGACTATTGGGGGTATATAGGGATAATGGAAAAGAAAATGGAAACTACTATAGAGTATTGGGGGTATATAGGGATAATGGAAAAGAAAATGGAAACTACTATAGACTATTGGGGGTATATAGGGATAATGGAAAAGAAAATGGAAACTACTATATTATTTGCACCAATTTCCTGTTGTTCTCCTATCAGGGGCATGCAATCATGAGCTTGTGTGCAGCGACACATGCCACGGCATTTTTTTGGTTCTGTGTATGTTCAGCCACTGTGGTTGCATTGCTGTTCCTTCCTCTCTGAGGTTCTTCCTAGCGCATCCCGAAGCGCCCTCCCGCCAGGAGGGGGACACTGCGCCTTGCAGCGGGTGCGCGTGTGTTGGGAATGTCTAGCTGCCAGACTGTTGAAATGCACAGGTCCTGCTTCAGCTTAGTTCCCGGAAGTCTCCTCCTAGACGGTCATGAAAAACACCCGTATCACTGTCATGGTTTTGGATGTCAGGTTCTCTGTCTGAATATATTCGAAGGTGTGTGTGCAGGCCCGGCGCTGGGCTCCTGCTGCTGGGAACTTGACCGAGCTGCTGAAAGACCCGCGGCTGCTCCGCTGGTTCGCGCAGAGCCTGGGCTAAGAGTTTTCCTTCTGGCTTTGCTGTAAAGTGATTTGACACATGAGTAGAATTTTATTTGGGGATACTATGGTACCCAATATAAAGTAAGATTATATCCTCCTTTTGGGTATAGTATTTTGTATAAGGAACATTATCTCACATGTATGGTGTTTATTCATGCGCCCATGTTTGTTACAGGGCTCTCTCGCTGGATGAGAGCCCTCCTCAGGAACTATGACGCGCCCGACTGCCTGGAAGGCATTTCTGAGCTGATCCTACTGCTGAAAGGAAGTGCATTGGCCTTTCCAGCCAGAAAATTGGTTCAGATAGGGTTATAGTCCCCCTTAAGTAGATAGGATATGGGGTATATGGGGATCTTATTATAATTTACCCAAAGCCATATTCTATCTACTTAAGGGGGACTATATACTTCATGGCTTTTCACGCTCAACGTGGTGTTGACCCCGTACAGTAGGCGCCTGGATGGCGAAGCTGGCACCACTGCCACTGGGCATGGACTTCCACACAGCCTCGGAGAAGGCCAAGTTATTTGCTACTGCAATACCAGTATACTATAATGCTATTATACTATAATACTACAGTACTACAGTACTATGATACTATAATAGTAAAATATTACATACTATAATATTATGCTACTATAATACTATACTATTAAAGTATTATAATACTATAATACTATATAATTTGGTGTCCTGTTTTCCTAGTCATAGATCAACTCCATCATGTCATCATGGATCCCTGGCTACAAGTAGCCCGCATCATTCGTGCGCATGTAGCTAGCGCTGAATTTCATGCGCGCTACAGTGAAGAAAAAAAAGGGGGTTGTACAGGGGATTTTAAAGGGGAGTATTGTGGGGGTTCTGAGGGGGATGCTAGGAGTTGAGACTATAGCTCATGTAAATCATGGGAAGCAAGGCTGTGTCTCCAGAAGCCCCAGGCCACCACAGGACCGGTGCCACCGTGGCTGCAGCAGAAGCAGCTGGACCTGGCTCGTCAGGAGTGCCGGGCGACATTCAACGGTTTAGGGTTTAGGGTTTAGGGTCTAGGGTCTAGGGTTTAGGGTCTAGGGTTTAGGGTTTAGGGTTTAGGGTAAACAACGCATTACTTACTGGTTCCTATGGGGGATAGTGGAAAAGGAAATGGAAGCTACTGTATTAGGGTACAGTATATAATAGGGTTTTAATAGGGTATCTATGAGGGTTCTTTAGGGATAATGGAGAAGAAAATGGAAACTACTATATGATATACTGGGGCATATATGAGGGTTATAGTAGAAGATGAGGGAATATACTCCCTCATATCATCCGTATATACCTATATAGTATATTCCCTTACTCCCTCCTAAGTAAGATTATGCTGCTGAGCTGGTGAATGGAACCTACGCATTGATCTGGTGGTGCACGGGCTCCCCAGGCAGTTGTTATCCACTTTACGGGAGCTACATGAGCCATAGTCTCAACTCCTAGATCCCTTTAAGAAGCCCGAGAATACTCGCCTATATAATCCCCTAAATAGCCACCTAAAAACTCCCTTTAATGAGTTTAGATGGCTTTTTGTAAATCAGGGTGTGGATTTAAAAGCGCAATGAGAGGGTCCGCGACTTTGTGTCTGTAAATAATACTGGTAGTAGCCAAAAGGAGTACGTAGGTTGAACTTACTACCGCTATTTGGGAACTGTTATTGCTTCCTTTTGTTCGCACCTTTCTCAAGTGCAGACGGACATGCGTAAAACGAGTTCTTACATCCGTCTGGAAGAGTGTCAGGAAGAGAGGTAATTTGGATCTTTCCTATGGCCGGCGCTCCTCAAACCTGTTTTAGGAGTGCATTGCAGTTGACATACTCGGATTTCACAGAAGTAGTCATGGTTGATGCTTGCATGAAGGTTCTGGGGCCCTTCCCAGCAGTCTTTCTGTGCTTAACTTTGCTGATGGGTTGGGAGGGACCCTAATATAATATAGACCCCAAAATACTATAATCCTTACTATTGGGACCCCCCAAAAAGGTACCTTTGGGAAACTCTCCATAGGAAGCGCCGCCTTTTGCAAACCGCTCATTGGACCTTCTTCTGCCGGTGGAGCCGCGGATGCACTGAGGTCAATGAAAGCCATCTGGACGAGCTTTAGAGGGTGAATGGAGAAGAGAATGGAAGCTACTATAATGGGGTATATATGAGGATTATAATAGGGTATATAGTAGGGTTATATAGGGATAATGGAAAAGAAAATGGAAGCTACTATTTAAGGTTTAGGGTGAATCTGCATGAGGATGCAGGGATTGCAAGAGTGACTACAGTACATGAGAACTTCTGATGTGATGGATAGGCGAGTCAGCATGGCCAAGGATTGTGCGGCTGCAGACCAGTGGCTGCCGCCGCGTCGGTACCTGGGCATGCTTCTGTGTTTTGTTTCTTTTTGGGTATCCCCCTGAAATCCGGACGCCAGAGCAGCAATGTGAATTATTGCAGCGGTAGCCTTAACTGCATCCAAGGACGGGCTGTGTGGATCGCCGCTGCGCTTGCAAAGTCCTCGAGGGCAACTGGACCCCCGTGCCATGGAGCAAGAAAGGAAAACTAATTTTGGTAAACCCGAAACCCTATATATATATATATCCCTATAGTACCCCTATAGAACCCCTATATTCACCTTTTTAGGATGGTAGCAATGTCACCGGCAGTCGCACTGACACTTCAAAACATGGCAAGCGCCCGGATATCAGATCGAGGAATGAATGATGATGTTGGCCCAGTCAGATTCCCTGAAGGTGAGAGGCTTTCATAGTAATGTCCCCAAAAGGGGGACCTCAGTATAGACCCAAGAATATGATAACCCTTATTAACGGGACCCCCAAAAAGGTACCCCTAATTTTGGTAAACCCTAAATCCTAGATATATCCCTATAGTACTCCTATAGAAGCCCCATATCCACCTTTTAAGGTACCCCTAAGTTTGGAAACCCCCCCAGATGAGGCTAAAACCCTAAACCGTAAATAGTAGTTTCCATTTTCTTTTCCATTATCCCCATACAACCACTATAATAATCCCTTTCTAACCCCCATAATCCCTACATACCCCAAACAGCCTAAACCCTAAACCCTAAACCCCAAACCCTAAACCCTAAACCCTAAACCGAGGTGCCCAGACGGAGCCTTTATTGGGCCTCCCTGGGACGTCACGCCTTCGTGGCAGCACCCAGTGGCCACGGCATGGACACGCACCGCTTCTGGGAGGAGCGGATGCAGAAAGCGGCCCATATATATATGTATTTATAACATGTATATATATATATGTATTATATGTATAGGCTGCTTTAATATGTATGTATATATATATACACACACACACTTTTTTTTCCCCGGAGTGTTGCAGGGATAGGTAGGGTTTAGTGCGTAACCGATCAGGTTTAAAGAATCAACACCCCCTTTTCCCGGTGTCCTTGGGGCTGCCCGAAAACGCTAGCAGCTGGATGGGAGCTGCTGTATACTATAGTATCATTGAGTATAATGCAGTATATTATGGTATATTATAGTATAATATTGAGTATAGTATATTCTGTGCGCATTCTTGTTCAGTCTTGGTCCATCTCCACTGCGTTAGCATGCTGTGGAGCTCAATCATACCCCGGTGCTTTCGCAAAGCATGCTTGCAAACCCTATATAATATAGTAGTTTCCATTCCATTTTTTATTATCCCAGTATAACCCTAATATATACCCTATTATAACCCCAATATATACCCTAATATAGTAGTTTCCATTTTATCTTCCATCATCCCAATATAGCCCCCATATGTTTATATATAACCCTATCCAATTTTACCCTAACCTAAAGGAAGCCCAACCGGAGGCTGCTGTCTGCCCCTCAGGCCTTGCTGATGGGTAGCGTGCCAGTGGTCACCACATCCACCCTGGACGGCTTGTATGCCCAGCTACTTGGAAGCTCGAAAGTGAAGTGGTGGGATCAGCGCGTGCCACATAATGATGGTGGTCGTCGCCAGCACCACCACTAGCATCATCATCATCATAATTATCATCATCATCATCATCATCATGACAGAACAGGCGCGCCGTGATCCAAGAGTAATTCAGGCCTTGCAAGCTTTGAGATGCTGTCTGCACCAAAACGGCATCTTATGGGTATGCTTTGGTTCCTAGCCGCTGCTTAGGTTCCCGGTGGTGATCCTGAAGTCCTGGCGGGAGGCAAGGGGGGGGGCTTCTGTCGTATAGTGTTTTGGGGTATAAGTATTTAGGGATATATTGGGATTCTGGTTTAGGGTTTATATTGGGGTTATATAGGGGATATATTAGGATTCTTTAGCCACATTGAAAAGAACAGGGAAAATACTACATTTTTCTGTCTTGGTAGCTGAAGCCCTACACCCACAACTTCCCAGAAAACCTGCCAAACCTGAAACCGCAGCCCTTTACTTACTGGTTCTTGGTAGGGACTAGGCGAATATGATCCCTATATAGTAGATTCCTTGATTGCCTACTATAAGCCCAATATATACACCCAATTATATCATATAGCAGATTCCATTTTCTTGTCCATTATCTCTATATAACCCTAATATATACCCTAATGCAGTAGCTTCCATTTTCTTTGCCATTACCCCTAAACCCGAACTCTGACTAGTAGTTTCCATTTTCTTTTCCATTCTCCCTAGTAGAACCCCTACAGTATCCTTATTTTTCATAATAGATTCCTTGATTTCCTACTAAGAACACTTATACTCCTGGAAACAAACATGGAAGCCCAAAAAGGAGCCCTATAAAGGCTACAGTCCCTCTAAAATAGGGCTGCATGGGTTTCCATGTTAGTTTGGGGAAGCCTAAACCCTAAACCCTAAACCCTAAAGCGTAGGGTTCTGGGGGGGTTGTCTCAGAGAGGCGCGGCCCTGGCGTGGTACACCCTGGAAGCGAAAAATCCTGCAGCGATGGGGGCCCGAGGTCTTCTCAGCTCAGCCAGCACCCAAGAACCCCCATCCCGTAGTGGTAGAGTATAGTATAGTATAGTATAGTATAGTATAGTATATTGTAATATATTCTAGTATATTATAGTATGTTCTAGTATATTATAATATATTATGGGAAGTTATGGTATATTACGGTATATTATGGTATATAGTATGGTATGAGTCTCCAAGTTTTTGTGTATGGCGTGCCGGGGAGTACAGGCTTGGGGTGTCTAGGGTTTAGAGTTTAAGTTCGCGCATGGTGGGAGCTTGAAATGAAAGAGTTCCTAGATGGGGTCGGGCTCAGGCCTATTATGCTTTGCAGGTGCTCACTGAGTGCCAGGTACGGAAAGGCCTGGCCGCAAAAGGGGCATAAACTACTGGTCCGTGGTGGCTCTTAGTGGGAAGCCAGCATGCGATCCATGTGCTGTATTCTGCAAAGCTCGGCCTTACAATGTGTACTGCCGGTGTTCCATGAAGTTTCGACCGAGGGTGCAGCAGAAATTGACCACCAGCTACTGGGCCCAAGTCATTCGTGGTTACCACGAAGCCACGAGTCTCGGCATCCATATGCTTGCAACTCACAGTCATGTGTTGCCCCTGAAGCCCCTTTGCCAGATCTATATCAGATGGGGTCAGGGCTAACATATTATAATATATTATAGTATATTATAATATACTATAGTATACTCTATATACTATCATCTGTCATAGGGGATGAGACCATGAAGGCGCCAGCGCCTTGGGGGCCCTTGGCTGCAGCTTTCTAGTCCCTTCAGAGCTGCAAGGATCCAAGCTTTGGACAAGGAGTTGTGAGGGAGGCTGATGCCATTCTGCACATTGGGCAGTGCCATGACCAATTGCAAAAGATGCGGTGCGCAGAACAGTGCGAGCAAGGGCAACAGAAGGATGGGCCAAGCACCCTCTTAGAAGCTCAGAAGATGTGCAACTTCTCCTCATTCCTCCTACTGTCACCGCGATGGCGTATGCATCTAGTGGCATCATGATCATCCAGCAACAGGGCTTTGAAGCAGATCCCACATCAGTGAACTTTCAGCAGCCCTGGCACTCTGCGGCCAGGTAGGCTACACTGATGGTGGCGCCCTCACGGAGGCCTGCTGTTGAAACGTTAGTACATAATAGTATATTGTAGTGTATTATAGTATATTATAGTATATTATGTATCCAGGCAACCAATTGTTTGGTTACTTCACCGAGGATCACAGGGTTCTACAGATTGCGCACTAAACGCTCAGAACCGCTATCAGCCTCAAAGGCGGTACGTCGGCGGCCCTACTCCCTGGTCCTCTTCGACGAGGCGAGGAAGATTGATAGGAGTGCATACCTGACTGAGGCAGCCCCTGATGGACCGTTGCAAATGTCCATTGGCCATGTTGTTGTGGGGCTCACGCTCTCACTGCTTTTGAGTTGATTGTTGGCCCCAGTTCTGCTGCTACAGCATTGTTGTCATTGCTTGCACTTACCCTTCCAACTGCTGTGTAGTTCAGACTTAACTCCTAGTCCTATTAGCAGAAGCATCATAATACACCCGCAGTGGGGTTTAGGGTTTAAGGGTTTAAGGGTGTAGGGTTTAAGGGTTTAAGGGTTTAAGGGTTTAGGGTTTAAGGGTTTAGGGGTTTAGGCTTTGGCAGGTGGAGAAAGCACATCCAGATGTCTTCAACGTCCTCCTGCAGCTCTTGGACGATGGCAGGCGCCTGGCTCAAGGGTTGATGCCGGAAAGGTCTTCCTTGTGATCTGTTAGGGTTTAGGGTTTAGGGTTTTAGGGTTTAGGGTGTTAGGGTTTAGGTTTAGGGTTTTAGGGTTTTAGGGTTTAGGGTTTAGGGGTCTATTGCCTCCAAGAATGGAGAATCAAAAGGGAAAAAGAAGATGGAACATGAAATGGATACTGGGGTTCTATAAGGGCGTATGGGGTTTAGGGTTTCCCCAAACTAGGGGTACCTTTTTTGGGGGTCCCTATCACTAGGATTAGAGTATTTTGGGGTCTATTCTGGGGGTCCCACTATGTGGGGAAACCACCAGCTGCCTCCTCAGCGGTCAATGTTGGGCAGGCCTCCCTGAACGGATCTGAAATTTCGGAAGCATCTAGAAGAGCTCTACTTTCAAGATATTACTGTTGTTGTAGTATTCCGACTACTACTATGATCTATATTTTTACTATCATAGTTATGAAAGTATATCTCCATAGTATTATTATAGTATATTATCAACTCTGGCTGAAGTAGTACAAGCCAGCGCGCCCCTGATCGGTTCACCACCATCATGATGTGCAGACTGAAAGAGCAAACAGAAGACCACGCCAATCAGAACCATGGGCACGAAAACGTATTCATGGTTGTCTATATCTGTATATATATACATATACATATATATATATATACACATAGATTCATATATATATATCTAGATACACACACATATATATATATATGTATATACACACACTTTTTTATGCTCAGAGCTTCTAGGAATGGGAATAAGCCCTAACCCATGTTCTTTAAGCTACTCATCACCAGCAAGCAGTAGTGTTAACTTGAAGAGGAACAGGGATGTTGTGGATGTTGCCTCCTTACAGAAGTCCCCCAGATCCAAACCCCACAATAGACCCTGAGCCCTAAACCCTAAACCCTGACCCCTAGACCCTAAACCCTAAACCTTAAACCCCTAAACCCTAAACCCCAAACCCTCATGGAACCATAGCGGGCTCGGTGGTGGTGGTGGCTTCAGGCTCACGGACTCCAGAGGCCGAGTTGTCTCCTTTGCCAACACTTTGGCCTTGGACTTGGACCTACCTTGTCTGGGTTTAGGGTTTAGGGTTTAGGTTTGGATTTGGGGTGGGGTGGGGCAAAATCGGGGGTGGAGAAGGGGAGTATTGTACGAAAAGAGGGTGGGGTGGGGTGGGGATATATATGGGGTTGTATAGGGGAGTATTAAAGGAGTTTGTAAGGGAGAGTACTGGAGTTGTTGGGTTGTGGAGTTTAGTTTCGTGCTAAATCAGAGCTCGTGGCTTGGAAGGTTGCATCAAAAAAGGAACATTCTTCGGAGGGTGCAAGCAGGTGCCAAGTTGAGACAGCGCGGATTCCTGGCATTGATCCCCTCCCCTAAGATTAAACCCCCACCCCACTTGATATGAAATACTCCCATTATGTGGTATCTTTTAAAAATGTTGGGAATATTCAATATTAGGAGCGGGGTGGGGGGGGTAAAATATTAGGGGGAGGGGGATTAATGTTCTAGTCAAATTATTTTGGTGTAGAGCTCACCTCCAAACCAAACAGGATCCTTCAATGGCGGCTGGGGCTAGGGTCTTTCTGGAGACCCTAAACCCTAAACCCTAATCCTGAGACCTTGGCTCCCATCCATTTTGTTCAGACAATGTAGCCGAGCGGGCCTCAGCATTCCATGGAGAGCGTTGCGCTACACGAACCCCCAAATCAGTAGGATGTCGGGATCCAGCACTAACACAGAAGGCAGATGACGGCTGCTTTCTTTAAATTTTCTCGTAGGGTTGATATGGTCCTCCTAAAAAAAGGAGTCCCCCAAACCCAAACCCCACAATAGGCTCCAATGGCTCCTTTTTATGGGCCCCCAATAGGGGGTTTGGGTTTTGCGGGGCCTGCTCTAAGTAGGGCCCACATCACCCCTATGATTTTCAGGGTGTCTCAACATTTCATTTCCCCGCAGCTCCCCGCACATGTCCAAAGGTCGTCATGACCTCAAACATCGGAAGCAGGTCGGCGGTGGGCTTAGCTCGTAGGGCATATATGCCACATGAGGACTTCAGGCTACAGGTTCAAGCAGTCAGTGGCAGAACGAAGTGCTTGGAGCGTCAAATTTCTTGCCCCATTCTGTTGCTGAATCGCAGGGCTCTTCCTTGTAGAGGCAGCTTTTTTGGCTCTGAATCTTGGTTTGAGACCTTCTCCTACACATACTTCCGAAACATGAGTAGTACTACCAGAAGAACATGCAGAATCAATAATACCATCATCACGGCTAGTCTACCTTCTCTGCTCATCGCACTCTGCTCAGGTGCAAAAGTCTGCGGCTGGTGGTTTGGGCTTGGGTTTCGGCGTTGGCGAGGAGCCTCTTCGTTAAATCGAGGGAGAGATTGTCATAGGCGGGGGAAAGGAAGGTAAGTAGGTAAGCAAGCCTTGCTACCCTAAACCCTAAACCACATAGGAATCAATGGATTCATCCTTGGAATAAGTACATCCTACAATCTGAAGTTTTGCACAAAATAATGTAGACCCATGATTCATAAACCCCCTCCTTTTAAGGGCCTTACTATATTAGGATTCCTACGATAACCCCTATGAATCGGAGGGTGTTTATTAATTGGGGTTCTACATAATTCCTTCATGCCCTGTGAAACAGGAGTAGGAGCAAGTAGCAATTGAAGTTCCGTTTGCACCCTGATAGTCCAAAGCTACTGCGCGACGAATTTTCTTGGGAGTGCAACCCAAATGCCTAAATCCTCGTCTAAGCGCCCTGGACCCTAAGCCCTAAACCCTATTCCTTTCGGAATGGATGTCGGGAAGAATGAAGTACATCCTACAATCCAAAGGTGCCCAAAATATTCCTTCAGCCCTAGACCCTAAGCCCTATAATGTACTCCTTTTGGAATACTATAGTAGTTTCCAGCTTATTTTCCATTATCCCTATATAACCCCAATATAGCTTACGTAACCCTATGTAAGCCTATAATTCCTACGTAACCCCAATATATGGTAGTTTCCCAAAATAGGGGGACCCTAATACAGACCCCAAAGTAGTTTAATCCTTATTATGGGGACCCCCAAAATGGTACCCCTAATTTTGGGAAACCCTGAACCCTATATAGGCCCCTATATAACCCCAGTTTCCATTTCATTTTCCATTTTCTTTTCCATTTGATTCTCCATTATAGGGGTAAGTGGTACCCCTAATTTTGGGAAACCCTAAACCCTAAACCCTATAATTTTGGGAAACCCCCATATGAATTTCGGAAAGGATGAAGAAGAGGACAAGTACAGCAAGGTAAAGGAGCTGGTCCACGAGGAGACATCGAGCGTGTCTGGAGTAAGGTTTAGGGTTTAGGGTTTTAGGGTTTTAGGGTTTTAGGGTTTAGGGTTTAGGCTTCTGAGTTTAGGGTTTAGGGTTCAGGGTTTAGGCTTCTGGGT
>CAJNIZ010005695.1:0-17425 GCA_905231905.1 Symbiodinium pilosum | reverse complement strand
CATGCAAGTCTGTTTGCCCAAATTTCCAAATGAACCATTTGGCGCTGTTCCCATCCCTGTTCCGGGCAAAAGCAAGCACTAAACATTCAGAAAACCCCCCCGAGGCCCAGAAAAGGCTGGGAAGAGGTCCAGAAGCCTAAAAGGCCCAGAAGAGGCCCAGAAAAGGCTGGGTAGAGGCCCAGCCCGGCCCAGAAAAGGCTTGGAAGAGGTCCAGCAGCCTAGAAAAAAGGCTGGGAAGAGGCCTAGAAGCCCACAAAAGGCTTGGCCTTACAAAAGTTGGGAAGAGGCCCGAGACCCTAGAAGAGGTGGGAAGAGGTCCAGAAGCCTAGAAAAAGCCCAGAAGACGCTGGGAAGAGGCCCAGAAGCCCCCAAAAGGTCCAGAAGAGGCCCGAAGAGGTGGGAAGAGGTCTAGAAACTTAGAAAGGCCCAGAAGAAGCCCACAAAAAAAGGCCCCGAGGCCCAGAAAAGGCTGGGAAAGGCCCAGAAGCCCCTGAAAAGGCCCAGAAGAGGCCGAGGCCCAGAGCTTGGGAAAAGGTCCAGAAATTTAGAAAAAGCCGAGGCCCAGAAATTGGAACCTTGAAAGGTGTTTGGGGGACCTGGGAGGCCCCTGGCATGCCCCGTTTCTTGACCTCTGGCAAGCCACTCCTTCCCTCCGACACCTCCCAAGCCCCAGTCCCAGCCCCAGGTTTGCCCCAGCCCCCCATTCAGTCTCAGGGCCGCCCCTGCACCAAACCAGTTTTGGACAAAGCAAAAAACAAAACTTTCGGTCAAAACTTTCGGTCAAAACTCAGGGACCCAAACCCTATACAATTTTTATAAACCCTAAACCCTAAACGCTAAACCCTAAACCATGAGATGCGTACAGCTCCTGTATGATTACCATTGTCAAGCAAAGCACGCGCAGAGGAAGGAAAGGAGGAAGCAAAGTCCATCCAATTCCAGGATCCAGAGCCCTAAGCCGTAAATTTTAGTTTAACATCCGAACTCAGACCAAAACCCCTGAACCTTGAACCTCCCCAAATGGGGATCTTTCAAAACAAGTTTACCCCGTCAAAGCCCCAAAACAGAGCACTTCTAGTTCGAAGCCCCCTCCAAAAGGGAACCCTATCCTTGAATATCTGCATCATGCAAAAAAAGCCCTGCTCAGCACGCTTTTCGGCTCGTCGAGCGAATGAGGAGCCAGCCTCTGCGTTCCTTGCCCGTGCAGTGCCCTGGGCCTGCATGGGATGTAGGGTGTAGGCTTGATTACGATCACTTGGGGTTTGGGGGGTCGTTTTGGGCTTGGGGATTGCATGGGATGTAGTGTTTGGGCTTGATTATGATCGCTCAGGGTTTCGGGGGGTCATCTCAGGGTCCTACTGTAATCCCATTCCCTACTACAAAATCACACCTGCGTCATCACATGCTCCCCGCTACTAGTATGCGCTTAAGAATAGAAGGAGCAGGTGCTTATAATCGAGGAAGAGATTCGGGATCCGGCTAACCCTAAATCAAAAACCCTTCAGGATACATGGAAAGATGTGGACTTGAGTGTCTGTCAAATTTATACAGCCGCTAGAAAGAAGTTTAGAGAGACCATATTGGGTCATGCAGCTGGCTTGGGTTCTGGAACCCTAAGTCCTAAAGGGCAAATCCTGAGCCCCAAAACTAAACATCGTGGCTTTAGGGTTTTAGAAAATTACTGTTTGAGGCTTGGGGTCTCGGGTTTAGGCCCTAGGGTGTTGTCAGGGGAGCTCATGAAGGTTTCTTGTGGTTCCAGGTTAGTTTGGGGGATGGTATGCTTCGTCAGTCACACTTGTCCTTCACAACAACTTGTGGGCGGGGGTTGGGTTTCTTGTTCCCCCAGGTTAGGACTGAAGATGCGCAGATAGGTGTTTCTCTGTTAGGAGAGCAGGAAGGCAATCTCTTTCCATGACGACCTCTACTGAAGTCCAGTCTCATGAAGTTTTCTTGTTGCAGGACAATACAAGGGGTTTGGTAACACTGGCCTTTATAACAACTACCCACAAAAGTCATGTGATAGTCATAGAGTCCTTGCTTTGGGGGTTGGTGGAACCAACATCTTCTCAGTACAGGATAGGTCCTGAATTTTAGGTACTCATTTGGGGTCATATTGGGGTTACATGGGGATGATGGACATGACAATGGAAACTACTACAATGGGTTATATAGAGTTTACTGTTGAGGGTTTCCTCGGGTGGCCGCCTGAAGCTAAGCTTCTTGAAGCCCACTGCGTTCCAGTGCAGCTGGCTGCAGTCTTCCTAGAACCTCCCTAGCCCAGTTTCAGAGCCACTATATAGCCCATGATAGTAGTTTCCATTTTCTTTTCCATAATCATCATATAACCCCAATATACTAATAAGTCCAATTTACTCTAGTAGTTTCATCATTTGGGATACCCCAATATAACCCTAACATTACCCCCATGGGTACCTGAATCAGCAGGTACTCGGACGAGCTGGCACCAATCTGCTACACGCTGCTGAAGCAACCTCCTAAGTGGTTCAGATGTGATGAAGATGTCCTGGGGATGGTAGGAACCATGCGAGACAGAGGGATGTGTTTGGATTCTATAGGCCCTTGTTGTTGGGATGACTTGAGCAAATTCGCAAGAGCACTCGCCGAGGTTACAAAAAGTTGTGAACTAGCGTAGGGATGTGAAGACCCTGGGTGTAAAGGATATTGCTCCGGATTGCAGGGACTTGTTTGTGGCATCAGGGTCTACGGTTTTTTTCCGCCTTTTCGGACTTGAAGAATCGGAGTCTGACGTAGTGTTCTAATTTCTGAGCCCGAAACGCTGAATCCCAAGCCCTAAACCCTGAGACTCGAATCCTTTGAAGCTCTAGGCCCCCAGCCCCGAACCCCACATTAAGCCCAAACGGCTTCTTGGCATCCTGTATGTGCCTTTCACATGGTAAGTAGCCGTGAAGCATTCGTCTCTTAGGTAGTAGGCGATTAGAAGGACTGATCTTGGTCTGTATCCCCCAATTGTGATCTCCTTATAGTCTTGTGATAATTCTATTGACGAACTGAAAACAGTCCTCCATTGTGGGTTAAGTTCAGCTTCCATGCGCCAGCCGTCTCCTGAAACGGAAACGGCTAAATCGGGACTGCTACCCTATGGGGGGTGATCCTTATGTGGTTGCATGATCACGAAACTGTCATGATGCAGAAGTGATCTCAAGTTAGGTGATAATTGTGGCAATTGATGGGGCTGCTGCTGCTGCTGCTGCTGCTGCTGGCACAAGGACTTGTAACAGTCATCATTATAGGATTGCAAGAATGACTGGCTACTTGTACAATCTTCGTGACTGCTGTCAGTATTTGGAAAGCTCAAAAATGCTTGGACAACACAGGCGCAGCCCGCAGAACCGTGCCACAGCGGATGAGCTGCTGATGCTTCCTCCCATTCAGTCCAGGAGCTGTTGGGCTGGTGCTGCCAGGGTTTGGGGACTTCAGAGTTTAGGGGTTCCAGGGCAAGCCTAGGGAGGCTGTATCCTAAATAATGTGGCAAGATCGGTCAATGAGATATATGGACCTGTACTCCATCCTAAACGTACCGTAGTGTTCCGAACCGTACCATGTTTGAGAAGCCTCAAAACCTGCTCGTTCTAGCACAGGATGGTATCACTCCTGGACACAGAGCTGGATGACGTCTCCGCAGGCAGTATCAGCGGGTGGAGAATTATGGCCGGCTGTTGCATTGTAAAGCTGATAGGTAGATATGGATAGCTTTTTGAAGGGGCCGTAGTTCATTCTACGTTCTGCAACGCGGTTTTCATGAGTTTGTCCCGCGAGTGGTAATTCCAACACTAATGGGCTGGATTGAAAATTACCTTGTGTAAAGCAAGGTGGCCCTATGCGGTTAACTACCATGAGGTGTGGTTGAAATAGCCCAGGCTATGAACATCATGATCATATTTCTCCGTAGCCCCGCTCATAATATTAGATGTTGCATCGATACATCCGGTGAACTCGCAGCCTCAGACCCTAAACCTTTAACCCGAAACCCTTAAGCGCTCAACCCCAAGCCCAAAGTCAGTGGGGTTATCAAAAGAATGATCCCCTGTTGTGTTCGTTGTGTGGTACGGCGCTAAGATATAATGTACCCAAAACGGGACGATCAGTTTGCAAACCTAGACCTGAAACTCCTAACCCCAAGCCACATGGCCCATTACTTGTCAGTGGTCTGCTGGCCTGGCCTGTGCCTAACTGGCATTTTAAATGGAAACTATAGTATAATTAGGTATTTTTTGGGGTTGTATTGGGGTTATATAGGGATAATGGAAAAGAAAATGGAAACTACTATTTAAGTAATTTAAATGGCCAGACTTCAAGCCTTGGAGAAAAGGGTCTCATAAAGAAAGAAAACCGCATACCCCCTTCAAGGTGGCGCTGTGCCGGCCAAGGCCCTTTGCTGGAATTCGGCAGAGGAGGTCGGGGTCAGGCGGGGACAGGGGAGGTGCACAAGACTAGTATCTGAAACAAGTTATATTTGGAGGCTTGAAGGAGACTTAGTAAGGAGTAGAGGTTCTTATAAGAGCTGTAAAGGGCAGGGGATTTACTAGCTTCCAAGTAATATGTAGCAAGAGTGTGTTCTGCTATTTGGATTTTGTGCCTGTCAAGAAAAGGATAGTCTTGCTTCGTTCAACCACCAAAGAGGCAATACTGACAAGGCCTTAGATACGGCAGATGTACGAAGCCTGTGTGTTTTTTGGTTTACTCATTGCAGTCTGAAAGCCCTAAACCCAAAACCCCAAACCCAACACCCTAAACCCTAAACCCTAGACCCTAAACCCTAAACCGCATGTTCAAGGATGGATCAGTGGCTCACTCAGACCTGATATGTTCCACTAGGAACGAATTCACGCCTCGATGTAACCAACCCCAAAACCCAGAACCCTTAACCTCATAACACATGCCGATATATCCTGCGATATATCCCATATATATATATGTATATACATNNACATACATGTATATACATATATACACCTTCCCATGATGCACCGACCGTCTGAAAAAATGGTAAATACTGATACAGGCAAGCATTTTCACATGATCGTATTAAGTCTAATTGAATTTGATAAGGGATTTATGCGGACCAGGACCGCATCCAAGAACAGTAATCCAGGACTGCAGGATTCCAGTATCAATATATTCCATGCAGGATTTCCGTCATATTCTTAGTTAAAGTTAGTTGGAACTGATATTGTTTAGAATCAGATGGTAAACCACGAATCCAGGATTCCGGGATCCCATGATTCAACGAAGACGCCGCATACATGTCGGGGGGGGGGGGGGGGGGNNGTATATATCTGTATACATATGTATATATATTTACATATATATATATACACATTTTTATGCCCACGTAACTCATGCGTGTGCAAGGGCTGCCTTGAAGGAGTGCTTGCTTGAAGTACTAAATATCAAGCCAACGCTGTGGATCCCTGCTGCTGTCTCCAGTGGTGGAGAATCAAATGTAGAGCAAATGGAAGATGAAGTGGAAACTAGGATTGCATAGTAGCTTATGGTCAATTTTTTGTGGATGGGGTTTCACATATGGGTACTTCCTTTAGTTGGGTGTCATTTCCGCGCCTGGTTGCTTTCATTCACGTTGCTATTGTTGTCGTGCGTGTTGTACTGCCGTCATTCATGCAGGCATGGTTTTCGGCGTGCTACGGCTTTTGTCGTCTGAAGCCCTCAACTGTAGCCATTACAGCTAGTATCAATGTCACTGTTGCTACTGCTGCCCCTGATGTCGAAGCTTTAAGTTATCGCACATTAACCGTAGCGAACGACAATGCAAACTCACGGAGAGTCTTTGACCGTAAGCCCTGATCCTAATTCCTGAAACCTTAAACCCTTCAAACCCTAAACCCTTTCAACCCTCAACCCTTTAACCTTTACCACCTGAAACCCTTAGACTCTGAACCCTGAACCCCAATCCTTAATCCCTAGACAACCCGGAAGCCGAAACCCCGCAATTGACTCCAAACCTGCAGTTTCCTTTTTCCATCTGCTTTTGTAGTGTGATGCTCCATGATTGCTAATCCCTAAACCCCAAAAAACCTTAAACCCCATGAACCCCTAAACCCTAAATTGTAAGTTCAATTCTGCAGGTCCAAGGCCCTGGGGTGGCTAAGGCAGACGCCAACACCCCGAACCAAGGTGCTTTGTAGGGAATGGAGGGATCGGGTTGCCTGGGTTTGGGCTTTGCCTTTTTGGGAAGTTGTAGGGTTTAGGGATTAGGGTTTAAGGGTTTAAGGGTTTCGGGTTCGGGGTTTCGTCTTGTGAGTTCTGGTTGGGTTGTGCCAGAATTCTGAAAGGGTTTTTGTTCTCATTTCTTGCGCCTGTGCACCAGGTACTCCAGAAGCGTTGAATCGTTCCAGGAAATTGGGTTTCTGAAAATGAGGCTGCATGCTTCAGGAAGGTGTTGGCATCTTGGGCAGTTGGTGCAGAACGCACAAGAACAAGAGCGCCAAGGTTTCCCATACTTTTCTGACGCTCTTATCATCCCTACATCACTTACTGACAGTTTCTCAAACTAACAGCCCTCCCTCTAGCAATATCCTCCCACCCCCATGATGATAGACATATAACCCCACCGAGCCTTCTTGGGGCAACAAAATCTTGGAGGAGGTCTTAGGGGGAGAGGATCAGCATTGAGGATTTGAGCAAAAAGGCTTGCGCCAGGGAGAGGGTAAATCCCAACTTTGAGTTTCGATCCGGGACTTTCTAGAAAGGCGGGGACCCGTGAGAGCCCTAGACACAGGGGTCCCATTCTGGGTTCTAGAAGAGCATACTGTAGACAAACTCCGCTCTATCCCACAATAAACACAAAAGTCCCTTTTTGGCCTTAAGTTCTGAACCTTAAACCCTACCATGCTTTTGGCACGCCAAGCTTGGAGCCGAATAGAGTGATTGCTTGCGGCATGTCTACCGGAATCCCACTGATGGGTCTCATTGGGGATTAAATACCCTCATTCACTACTAAGAATCAGTAAGGTAAGGCTGACACAGCTGACACGGAGTCCCCTTGAAGCCTCCCTTTAGCAGGACAAGATCTAGGACTGTATAAATGGGTTCTTTCAGGTTCCGTGTTAGTTGCGGAGAGGCTCGCCCTCCAATGTCTAGGGAAAATTCAAGTGACAACCAGTAACGTTTTCTAGTCTGCTTTGAATAACTGTAAGCCCACAGCAGTGCTAAGTCCCAAAGTTTTTGCCGTGCATACAAGTCGGCGGTCTCTTGCTCTGGGGCCTCTGGTAATATGAAAGGGAAACTTGTTGTGGTGTACACGAGTCATACCTGTTCCTTGCATAGGGAACAGGTCAAGAGACGGCTCCCCAAGTAAGTTTTTATTCGAACAAAACGAACAGAGGTTCAGGATTTGCTGTGTTGCCTCTGCACCGCCGTTTGGTACAGGATAGGGCCATGCGCACAGGAGACGCCCTCACTAGCAACAACAATCGCCCCACCTCAAGCTGAGGAGGAATACATGCGCACTTCCTTTTGTAATTCCAATTTTATCAATACGTTTGCCTTGCATGGAAGAGTATTGACTCTTAATTCGAGGGTAGTTGACATTGCTAGAACTCTATGCAATACAGATGACAATAGCAAGAAGAGGGAATATTAGCTTCAACAGAACTCAGGCCATTTTTGAAGGAAGCTGAACTGCACATGTAGAATCTACTATCGTAGGAACCACAAGGTTTAGGTTGAGGGTTTAAGGTTTACGTGGGCGGGGCTCTCAGTATTGGTGATAAATCCAATCGCACGGCGGCACTGGGCAGTGTACATAGTTCTACGGGGCCATAGATGCCATGGGACAATGCCGCAGCCTCAGAATCTGGATTTAAGGCTTAGGATTTATGAGCAAGAGTTCAAAGGTTACGGGGTTGGAAGTCCAAGGTAGGGGTCCAAGGCTTTGGATTGCAAAGTTTGAACCTCAGGGTCCAGGGTCCATCTGCAGTCTGTGGCCTGAACACCTAAAAACCCTAAAGTTCAAAGATTTGGGTAGAAATCGAGTTATACTTAAGACCCCGCCGGTTCTGCGCACGTCTTGGTTCAGAGCCTCGTGTTTGGGATGATGGTAACTGCAGATGTTCACGTTTCCCACAGCTATCGTTGTGATTTGTAGCAAGCCCCCAGAATCCTGTCGTATCCTTACGTTTCCTTGTTAAGGGTCCCCATTCGAAAGGCCCGCGCCCTCTCATAGCCCCCAAACCCCAACCCCAAAGCCGTAGACCTTACGCCCTGAACCCTAAACCACCCCAGCCAGAGCCTGAATCCATGATGCCTGAGGTTGCCCCGGCTCTTCACCAGGCTAGTGCTTGGGTTTGAGGGTTTAGGGTTTTGGGTTCAGGGTTTAGGGTTCCGCAGGAAACGCCCGCTGTCAATGACGGACAGTTAACGTCTCTCAATTCGCGGGAATTGTTGTAAGTTGGTAGAGTTTCAGGACACTGTTATCATCACCATCAAATTCATCATCACCACTGTCATATCATCTCAAGACCAGGTGGCAGTTTAGCAAGCTGTGGCACTTAGTAGACTTTCCAGCCTAAGTCTGGTCTACATCCAGCACAACTGGGTCCTTTTTGGAAGAAGCCCAAAGCAGAGACCACAGTTTCGTGACAAGTTTCCGAAGATTGGCACCGAGGCTTCAAAGTTCAAGTTGTTGTCCTGCTCTGCATCAGGGCTATGGTGTGTGTGTAGTTAAAACGATTCCCTGACTGAATTGAATTCTCTCTGTCAGACGAGTACACACGCTCTCACACAAATGTTGCTTGAGCTTGTTGCTTCAAAGACTGCGCCGGCCAAACTTCAGTTCGAGATGACGATGCAATGTTTCAATTTCAGCACGGGCCTCGATGCCAAGCTGCTCGTGAGCGGTTTTGTTGCGATGACCATTACTCAGCAACACACCCTTCCGGACGTAGCCGTAAACCCAAACTCTTGACAGGAAACCCCGTGCAGCCGAAGGCCCGCCAAAAAGCAAAAGCTCAATAGCCAGAGCCTGGGTATGACATGCCCAATATCACGCCCTATATAATACCCGATGCCATTTAGTTCTCATTTTTGCCATCTGACTAGTAAAAACAAAATCCTATATCTACATACATATACATATACATATATATATGTATATGATTTCCAGAAGTTGAACATACGCAACCAGTAGCCATCCCAAGTCATGATCTCCCGTTGCATCGCGTGCCTTTTGGAGCCTTTAATCAGAATCTTCAGCCTGCCTTCCCTGCTTCCAGGGATTAGGGATTAGGGTTTAGGGCTTAGGGTTTAGGGTCAGGGGGACTTAGTAAGTAGGTTAATAATGGGGTTAATTCGGGTTATTATGTGGGTCATAGAGGTTATTAACATACTTACTACGTCCCTAGACCCTCCAAGTGGGATGTAGGGTTCAGGGGTTAAGGGTTAAGGGTCCGGAAACATCCATCAGTGACTGGAACTTGCAATTGAACCCTAAACCTTTAGACCGAAATCCTAAACCTTACACCCAAGGGACTCAAAAGCCCACCGGAACTGGCTTCTCTAAGTCCGGTACCCCTTGTACCCAAAGCCCGTGAGCACAAAGACAGAAACTCAAGATGACTTGAACAGGGCCCATTATTCTTGCGATTTTGGCCCTGAAGTCTATGAATGATAAGCCTAATAATGAAAGTAATAGTAATAGTAATAGTAATAAGAAATTGAACAATACCAGCAATAGCTTCTTCTTATAATTGCATGTAGAATTACTATGAATAGCACGATTCTGAATAGTAGCCTCGGTTAGTCTGTTTTGGATGTGAACAGGCCCCATTTATCAGGCCTTGCGTCGGGAGCCCAAGAGATGTGCTGGTTCTGGGCACCATGTTTGGGGGGGATGCGGCGCACAGTTGCCTTGGGTGCCAAACAGAGGGTTAAACTTAAGGGCCATGGAGATACAGCTTTCAAGGTTTGGAATAGAATCCAAAATGTCTGGGAAAGTATTGGTTTTTCCTGTTGCAGGCAGTTCTTCACGCGGTTGCAGCAGAGTTGTCTAGAGCTAGCATTTTCTGATGTTTATGTTGCTGGTGGCGTGATTTCAGGCACGAGCATGCGCAGTAGGTCCTCACAAAAGGCACGATGGTTTAGGATCATGGTGTCTTTCTCAAACCAGCACATGTGATCTGGAGCCTAGCCAGCACTTGGGGTGCAAGCCTTCTGGTCCGAAATGTCCCGACCAAGTACTTGTGATGATCATTGCCGCATTTCTGAGGACTTGCTTTAGGCATATTTGGTAGTTTCCCAAATTAGGGGGACCCCAATATAGACCCCAATATACTATAGTCCTTAATATGAGAACCCCCAAAATGGTACCCATAATTTTGGGAAACCCCCATTTTGAACCGTCTACTTAAGAAGGAAACCTATCTCCCTCGACAAGAACCGTTCCGAACAGTTTATGTAGTGTAGCGGCCATATATCTATCGATTAAGTTGGGGAACTCTATCACTAGCAAGAACCAGAACCTCAGGCCCTACTTGGAGGGTCAGGGACTTAGTAAGTAGGTTAATAAACCATGTAACCCAGATAATAAACCTAATTATCCCCATTACTGGCCTACTTACTAAGTCCCCCTGACCCTAAACCCTAAACCCTATACTTACTACGTCCCCCTGACCCTCCAAGTAGGGACCCCTCCTTTCTGAGAGATGGCTGTCTGAATCTGCAGCATCGAATATGGGTTGTGGTGCAGGTTTTTGGATAGATTGCTCAATGCCAAACAGCATATACCAAGCTTCTTGAAGAGTGGTTAACGGCTGTGAGGTGTTCCGATGAAGATGTTTTATCTTTTAAGCGGTCCCATTGCCAAGTCCCCCTCCAATCTTCGTTGAAGAGTAGCAAAGGGTTTCCGAGCGCCCCTGAGTTACTTCCCCGTGATGTCTTAAGCTACGGAGTAACTTCCCCCGAGATGTCTTAAGCTATGTGCAGCGGTGGTACTATGATTACAAGGATTGCAATCATTAGGGCATATGTGTGTTGTTTGGACTACAGGAGGTAGCCTAGCTTACCAGCAAGAATGCCAGCCGCCTTCGTAACGTTTGGCTAGGCGTCATCTAAGTAGGATAGCTCCTCCCCTCCTTGTCAAACCCCTGCGGCTTGACATGCAAAAGAGTAAACATAGTAATCGTCGTAGTAGTAGTGGCAGTAGTAGTAGTAGTAGTACTACTACTACTACCACTGCTAAGAGTAGTAATCGTAGTGGTAATAGTAATATTCGTTTCTATTAGCAGTGGTAAAAAGAAAACAGTCCAGTCAACCGTGCCCTCAACTTGTGAGCGCCATGTGGAGACTTTCTCGGAAATATATTTGGTTGGGGATTTATGGCATTTTGGGGGGCTTGTAGCGCCACCGGAAGCTGACGGTCCGGCTCAAATGGGAGGGTTCACCGCCACCTTGAACCCATATATGCCCTATTATATTCTAGTAGTTTCCATTTTCTTTTCCATTATCCCAATATTACCCCATTGTAACCCCAATATAACCCCTATATTTAACTGAAGACACGCCAAGCCGTCCCGGCCAAAAGGCCAAGCCACGATTGAGAGAGTGAACAGCTCCACGGACCTCGGTCCCTCGGAAGCAGCTTATATAGGGGTGATATTGGGGTTATAATGGGGTTATATTGGGGTTATACTGGGGCTATATTGGGGTTATACTGGGGTTACAATGGGGTTATATTGGGGTTATAATGGGGTGATATTGGGGTTATAATGGGGTTATATTGGGATAATGCAAAAGAAAATGGAAACTACTATGGTATAATAGGGTATATAGGGATATTACCCCCCAATAATGGAGAATCAAATGGAAAAGAAAATGGAAAATGAAATGGAAACCCTAGGTCCCTTTAAAGGGGTATGTAGGGATATTACCCCCATAATGGAGAATCAAATGGAAAAGAAAATGGGAAATGAAATGGAAACTGTGATTATGGGGTAGTTAGCTAGATTTTGGATTGTCCCATGCATTGCTGACAACTGAGAACCTCGCAGAGAGTTTTTTTTGGGCGATGGCTCGTCTTAAGTTCTTCCTCTCAGAGAGCCTGAAAACTCCACATCAGCAGGCTCTTTCCAAGAGCATTTTCCAAACATGGAACCCCTCGTAGATGCCTTTTAAATGGACTGTGGCCCCCATTTTTTGGTTTTCTGCCTGTTACTCTGTGGGAGGGTCCCGCATACAAACCGTTCCTGAGGATGGGTTTGCCAAGTGTTGAATTATAGGGATTCTCTGAATAATGAGAGGATTTTGGGGACCCCAAAATCCACAAAAAAAGGATCTTACTGTAGTCATATGATAGCCACAGGTGAAATTTTTTGGGGCTGGGGCAAAATGGGTTTACCAAAGTCTTCTTATTATTGAAGGAGATGTATGAGTCGTAACGACGTACTTTGAAAGAGGAAAGGGTAGTGGAGAAGCCTAAATAATAATCACCGTTATGGCACTACAAATCTTACATAATAGTGGTGTAGGTACCTCAAAGAGACCTCGACATTATATTGGTAGTTATTTAGGCGCCTGTAGTACCATTTGTTTCCAGTGTGGAAGCGTCTAAGCAAGCACGGCGTGTCATCAGTTTGCACCAACATCAACCTTCAAAGCAGAGCCCTTAAACTGCAAAACCAGATGACTTTGCTAGCAGGGTTCATTGGCAACGTATTGACCGGGGGCTGTGCCTTCAAACATAGAAATCCAGGCTCAAGATCATAGACCTGACTGCCAACTCCAGTGTTGAAGGGACGCTTGCTTCCCATGTGCTACGTCCTAACATGTCGCTCTAGGGGGCCCTGTCGAGGCAAACCTTGAAATGCCTGAAGCCCAATCCTACAGCCACAACCCGTGCCCTGAACGCGCCTAGGTTACCTAAGGCTGAACTTTGACCCCTCAAGGCCAGCGCTTAGATTGGGATTCCGTTGCTCTTCAGGTGCTTTAGATTTGTTCATGATAATAACAAGCAAGTGTCATTTATTCCTATTATTTTTGTGAAGATTATTTTCTCAGTGTTAGTAGTATTACTATCCTTGGACTTGAGGGCCCAAAGTAGGTTTTGGGTCTAGATTTTAGGTTTTAGGCTTGCAAGACTCAGCTTTGGCATTGTAGGAGTTAGGCAATTCAGTCACAATCGAAATCGAGAGAGCAGGGATATCCCACGCTCAAGTGTTTTGAAGGTTGCTTCAGGCAGCCAGAGTTGTGGGCGTTGGCTTTAGGTCGTTTGTGCGGACGATTCGGTATGCCGAAGTGAACTGTCATCCACACCCCTGCAAGATGCATCGCGTGGTAACTGGGACGCTTCCCTAGACCTGAAACTCTAAATCCTCAACCTTTCTTGAACCGATCTTTTTTTCGAATCGCTTTTTCGCCATCCCGCCCGAAAGCCAAAGTTTCAGCTCCAGTGTTCTCAGGAGCTCATGCAGCGATATGTGGTCAGTATATGTCAGTATCAAGCTCACTTTTGCTGTGTAGGTTCATGTGGCTGTTCAATTTGGGTCCTCCATAGAGTCCAAGACCATGTAATGGCGCATGGCTTGAATGACGCCAGAGAAGGACGTGCTTTATCCAATCATGGTGGCCTTGCAAATGTAAAACAAATGAAAGCTGAGAGTATGTTGTTGGATTTGTAGGGTTTGGTGTTACCCAAAATTATGGCCCCTTCGTGGGGTCCCTACAATAAGGATTGTAATATATTGGGGTCTATGTTGAGGTTCCCCTATTTAGGGAAACCATATGTCCTCATCGTTTCTCCTCAGGTGTTCTCGGGATAAATTGCTATTGTGCATCCTCCCATCATCCGGGTTAGTACGTCCCTTTCTCGTTTGAGAAGCTGTGCAGCCGTAATCCCTCGGCTCCACAACAATTTTGCTCATTTTTTTGAAAGCTCAAAAACCTTAAACTTCAGAACCTAGACCGAAACAAGACCCTAAAGCCTAAACTATGCACCTTTGAGCTGCCCCAAACATAAATCCTAAACCCTAAAAGTCAACAGCTAAACCGTCCAGAGCATTTTCTCCCAGCCCAAGATTCATGTGACCTATAGTCGAAACTCCTAGTATCCCCCTTAATATCCCCTCTAGTAGTCCCCTATATAATCCCCCATATATCCCCCCTTTTTAGGAGTTTAGACAATGGCTCATGTAGGGATTATATTCCCTTATTCCCTACTAACTACCCTTAAGGTTGGAGGTCAAACTTCCCATCGAAAGGCGCTTCCGACGCGTCTACAGCCTGGGGCGTCAGTTGGGAGAGGGGAGCTTCGGATGTGTGCCGGGGCCCTGAAGTTTAGGGTTCAGGGTTTAGGGTCCCTTGGAACCAACCCCCTACCCCCACCCCCGAAAACCCTAAATAGTAATTTCCATTTTTCCATTATCCTTATATAACCCCTATATAATCCCGATATAATCCCTATCAAATCCCAATATATTATCCCTGTCATCCTACTACTTAGAGTAAATAAAAGGAGAATCTTCATGTTTAGGAGGACTATTACGGGGGGAGGGACGACTTGTTGGAGGGTTTCGGGTTTAGGGTTCAGGCATGCATTAGGGGGGGCAGGGGGAACTCTGGGGTATGTATAGATATAGCAGAAGCAGATATAGTGGGGATTGCATGGACTCCCCTATCATTTTTTCGATGTCATTACTTCTGTGGTTTGTTTCTTGTAAGAAGCATGCCAATCTCAGAAAAGCCTTGTTGTGTTGAGCCACTTGTAAATTGGGCTGTATGTTGTTATCAAAAGTTCCTCGTACTTTTTGTCTGCAAAATTTGCGACATTGTGCCTTTAAAATGCTGTCGTCGAGGGGTTGAGGTTCGCGGTTTGCTGTTGGTTTTGAAGCATTTGTGCTAGGCCCCCGAGCCCTGAAACTGAGAAAGTACGCCGTTCACGTTACTTGCATAGAGAGAGTTTCTTGCAAACGGCTTCAGGGGTTGTTGGGGCCCATAACAGAAACTGCTTCGAAGATGAGGTTGCATGGTTGAAGCAAAGTGCAACAATGCCAACTTTGTTCCGATGGTGAGTTTTCTGGAATGTGTTGCTGCTCTTGCCAGAGGTGGCAAACTGATACGTAGCCTCTTGCCACATCAACATGCACTTCAAAACAGGAGTAATAGCTGCCCTTTCCAAGTATGTTGTTCATGTTGTGCAGCGGCATGTTTCTTCCGGATGTGTTCAGAACTGTTTGCATTCATGTTTTGCTTTTGCGAGTATCAGAATTTGGGTTTTTCTGTCGTACTTCTTGTCTGGTTTTTGCCAGCTTGCTTCACTTTTCACCCTAAACCCTAACCACTAAACCTTAAACCCTAAACCCTAAACCCTAAACCCTAAACCCTAACCACTAAACCCTACAGGTACTCGTGCACGCGACGCCTCACCGGCGAGGCCCTTCCGCGGTGCCACTTTTGCATCCAGTGCCCTGTACAATCCCTCTACATGAGCCATAGTCTAAACTCCTGAAAGGGGGTTATATAGGGATTATATATGGGGGTATTATAGGGGTTATGAAGGGGGATACTAGGAGTGTAGACTATAGCTCATATCCCTGTATACCTCTTTTGAACCTTTATTTCACGTCCAAGCACTGACAGGAACGCGCCGTGAAACAACTCCTCAAGTCGAGGATGAAGGCCCACTTTTTGCGGGCACGGAGCTGGGAGTGATATCATATAGGGGTTCTATAGGGGGGTGTTTATGGATGATTGAGAAGAAAATGGAAGCTACTATTTAGGATTTAGGGTTTAGAGTTTTATGTTTCGAAGGGGCCCAAGGCCCTATTCAATGTTAGGGTTTAGGCTTTAGGGATATTATGCCCAGTAATGGAGACTCTAATGGAAAAGAACATGGAAAATGAAGTGGCAATTTTTAAAGGGACCCAGGGCCCTCAACCCTAAACATATAAGGGTTCTATAAGGTTTTTTAAGGATACATAGGGTTTATGGGAGTGATAAAAGGGACCTTGAACACGTGCACCGGTGGAGGTATGGTCTGAATGATGGGTGAACAGGATTTATACAAACTACTTGGAGGGTCATGGGGGCTTCGCAAGTAGGTTCATAATGGGGACAAGTAGGATTACTATATGAGTTATAAGGGTTATTAACCTATTTACCAAGTCTCCTTTTTCCTTTGGTCCTTGGCTAGTGTGGTTCAGTATCAGCTTGAAAAACAAAATAGTTGGGTTTCTGCATATCATACCAAGGATCAATGTAGTTGGATTTTCTCATCAAACCGTCAGCTTCCATCTCGCCATTGGGCGGGCGTTGCAATCAATCCTTTAAAGCCTATACATTACAAGTGGGTACACCTTTGATATTGCCCCGACCCTTGATACTGCCCACACCGCATAAAAATCCACACGAATACCGTAACCGAAGGAAGATCATGGAATTCACAGGGGTCCTATACATGACTGTTAGAGGATGTGGGCAATCACCAGCCAAGGTAAAGCTAAGTATGCAAAGAGTAGTCCAGATTTCCAGATGTTTGCTTATGCGGGGCAGGCTTTGCGCAAGTGTGAGACATGATTTGCAGATCTCTGTCCATGCAACATTTCTCATGTTCCTGGTAAGCAACGATAATCTCCTCAACCCATGGCTCCGATGATATTCACTGGCAGCCGGCTACAGCGGCTACGCCTCTGACGAAGCTCCAGCAATTCCTTTCTCATCCCTGTAAACCCTCTGCGCTTTTCTGTAAGCCTGACATCCATTACATGAGACGCTATATACATAGCTTTTTAGAAGAACCCAGGACATCGGATATCTTTGTAATTACATATTGTTTTAGAGCCTGCCTCAATCCTCGTGAAGATATACCCTCCAGATGGGGGCTCTCCAAAAAGAAGGGGTCTCACTTTCACTTCCCAACATATTACGTGCTTTCCTATGACACAGCCTCAAAAAGACAATCCCCAATTTCTGGAAATCCCAAGCAAAACCCAAAACCTTCAATCCCCAAGGCTACACTGTAAACGCTAAACACTCGACAAGCTCTTTTCTCAGTTGTTCTCAGCGGCTATTGTGGGTGGATCCTTCTGACCACCCCTATATCATCTCCCTGAATGATCCTGCTCTATCTACATATACATATATACATACACATATGTATACACACAGACACAATCATAGCGCACATCTTCCTTCCTCCATCCTTCAAACCCTGAACTCTCAACCCTAAACCCTAAACCCTAAACCAGCAAAATATAGCTGTCTTCAGGATAGGGGCGAGGCAGTCCTGAATGAGTTGGAGGTCTTGACCAGGCAGGGGAATGTCGCCTTACCAGGATCCTGAATAGTATTTAGGGTTTAGGGTAGAGGGTTTAGGGTTCAGGGTTTAGGGTTGAGGGTTTGGGGTTGAGGGTTTCGGGTTGAGGGTTTAGGGTAGAGG
>CAJNIZ010005694.1:519-18932 GCA_905231905.1 Symbiodinium pilosum | reverse complement strand
TTGTTTGTTGTTTGTTTGTTGTTTGTTTGTTGTTTGTTTGTTGTTGTTTGTTGTTTGTGTTTGTGTTTGTTGTTGTTGTTGTTGTTCAGTTTTTTGTTTTTTCTGACTCTGTGTACGTACGGATCCTCACGGATATTGGTGTGTATTCGCGCTGCCCCAGTTGAATCTCAACACCGAAATTGAAATCCGAAGCGCAAGCTCCAAGGACGCAGCCCACCAAGAGCAGTCGGGCGAGGCCTGCGTAGGGCGTATGAAATACTGGGTTGCCGTTCAAAAATTTCACTCCAGTTTTCTAGATGTGGCCAGAAAGTGCATAACAGGGTTTCCCCATTATGATAATTTTAGGTTAAGCTCCTAAACCCTAAACCCTAGACCCTAAACCCTAAACCCTAAACCCTACACCCTAGACCCTAAACCCTAAACCCTAAATATGGGTGCTGCTCAAAATCTCCTCTACAGGATGCTTGTGAGGGTCCCCCGTAGTCAATTCCCCTTCTAGTCGTCATATGAGCTGTAGCCTAAACTCCTTAAAGGGGGGTTATATAGGGTTTAGGATTTAGGGTTTAGGGTTTAGGATTTAGGGTTTATGTTTGAGGGTTTGGGGTTTGGGGTCTAAACTCCTCCAAGGGGGTTATATAGGGGATTATAAAGGGGACTACTATAGGGGTTATTACGGGGATACTAGGAGTTTAGACAATGGCTCATATGTCTCTAAGGTCCCCAGGGGCACTCCGATCTGAAAAAAAGCTATGTAAACCTCTGGTCTTCAAAGTTTGCGAGAGATTCTTGGAGTCCTTCTCCAAGCGCCTGCGAGTAGCTTATGCGAACACTCGCAGCTTTGGCGCAACATGAGCTCCAGTCTAAACTCCTTCCAGGGGGTTGTATATGGGAGTATATACGGTTGTATTATAGGGGCTATTATTAAGGGGGATACTAGGAGTTCAGATTATAGCCCATATGTCTGGGCTTGACTGAATCTCCAGCTCCCAGACTCGGTGCTCCTGACCGTAAGACATTTGGCTATTGCAAAGAACACCCGCAATCCGGAGCAGAAGTCACATCTGCATGACATGACCAGAAACCATAGGCTCCAACCGAATCCTTGCTACTAGCGCTGAAGGATGAACCCCAGACCCCAAACCCTAAACCCCCCAACCCTACACCCTAAACCCCAAAACCCTAAACCCCAAACAGCACTAGATTTGTCAGTAGGCATTCCCCAAGTAGCCTTGGGCACAGGCTCCGAAGGTCCCCGCACCTGAGGTCACTCTTGACAGTGCCAAGGACACAGGGGTAGGTTTCTGGGTTTCGAGTTTAGGGTTTAGAGTTTAATTACCCCTAAGGGTCCAAGGACCCAAATAATAGGGTTTTAGGGCCCAAATACCATTAATAATCTAGAATCTGGGCCCTAAGACCCTCTTCTTTGGGTCCTTGGACCCTCAGGGTACGGGTTAGGGTTTAGGGTTCCTAGACCACCTTGAGGACCTCAAATCCTGGGAAGTACAGCTTGGTTAGGGAACCCAGGTAGTGCAAGACAGTAGGGGCAATCTCCAGGATACTTCGGGGTTTAGCACCAGGATTTTGTGCCCAGAAGGCTATTGAGCCTCTGATAATGCTTAGGTTGGGACTTTTGTTGCCAAGATTTGTAATGGTCTGCTGTATTAGCAAGACATGGAATGCAGCTTTATTTGGAAGCCTCGTGTGAGTAGTTTTTAATTTGGGGATACTATGGTACCCAATATAGAGTAAGATTATATCCTCATTCTGGGGTATAGTATTGTATATAAGGAATATGATCTTACTGGGTTTAACTACAAAAAACGCTTCTCATGTTTGATTATTTGTAGTGCGAGAGAGACAAGTAATGAAAGGCTCCCTCTGCTGAAGGGTCCCAAAGGTCTTTTTTAGGTGGAGCCCCCACCCAGTAATAGTCACTATAGGGGATAATAGGGATTATATTAGGGTCCTCTTATATTCCTATTATACCACTACTACATGGTGGGGGGTCCTCCTAAGGTCTTTTTAACAAACTTGAAGGTTTTGCTGGGAATCAGGTTGTTGCCTGGGGCTCCTTCTGCATGACATGCAAGGACGACGGAAAGTGATGCTCTTCTTGCTGCACGATCTCTGCCACAATAATTATGAGGAGCCCCTATGTGAATCTTACTTGTCGCTGACATAAGGGACGTCAGTCGATGGAAGATCGTTCAGCAAGATTCAGAAACCTCCTTGAAAAGGACAGAAGTCTGCAGAGGGCCCCTTTCCAAGTTCCGTGCGTGCTTGAGGAAGCGTGGACAACCAAAATGCTGAACCTCTGAACGATTTGCAGTATTGGCTGTCCTGGCTGTTCATGTGTAGGTTTGGGCCATTAAATTGCTTTATCTACTTTGGAGTTCCAGGCGATATGAGTCCTAAACCCTACAAATACGGTTCTTAACATCTGGTCCTGCTTTATGCAAACCCTAAACCCTAAATACCCCCAAACCCTAAACCCTAAACCTTACACCCCAAATATAACCCACCTGGTTCTGGTCAAGGAGATCGACCTGGCTGAGAACCCTTACGTCGCCACAGGCACCACCGCTGAGGGCCTCGCGTTGATCTTCATGCTGGTGGCCAGGGGCTCAGTGTATAGCTAGGAAGCTTACGTACTGGGTTCTGGTTGAACAACATGTTACATTGTTATGTATACCTGGGCTCAATATAGATGAGACATGATCATGTTTAATCGTATTTCAGCAAGAACCCAGTATATAGGGTTTAGGTTTAGGGACATTACACCAATAATGGAGAATTAGCTGGAAAAGAACATGGACTACTCAGTCTACACAGGGATAATTAAAGGATCTGAAGATACGTACCACCCTAAATGACTCCACTACTACATTGGGAAACAAGAGGAGTATTGGAAGGTCTCACATTTTGGTGGTGGCCGGGGGCTAAGTGCACTAAGCAATGGACACGCTGTTCCGGGTTTAGGTTCTAGAGTTCTCATGTTTTCGGAAGGTCTTTCACGTTGATTATTTTCTTTTTGCTTCCGACGTGACATTCTGCTCTGACTTTCATGACTGGCGTCATTATTGCCACCGATGCAGGCCTTACCTGATTGTGTTCGGTGCGCAACAACCGTTGCCTAAGCCATAGGTCCAGGATGAGGTTCTGAGAGACAGGTCCGTGACACCTTGAATGTGTTTCGTATTCCTGGCAATATGTGTTTGTTGGCCTTTCGCCGCCCCTGGACCAAGCTTTTGTTGGCTGTGTTGCCTCACAGATCTTGGATGTAGGGGTATGGTTGGAGGTTTTAAGCGGAGGCTCGGAGCTCGGAGGTCTAGCCTGTATAACTCTTGGCAGCCTGCGACTTGCAACGGAGCGCTTTATACCGGAGTATGCGTTTCCTTACATGACTACATTGAAAGCGGAGCTACTGTCCTGCCTAGTCCAATCGGAGACAAGTTCATGGGGTAGTCTCAAACTTCGATTTCAGGTCTGTGCAGCAAGCTGCTGGATGATGATTATGATGCAGATGATGATGATGATGACGATGATGATGATGGTGATGAGGAGAAAGATGATGGGACTGATAGTGTCATCGTGGATACATAAATCCTGCATGACCGTAGTATATCATAACAGCAGGTATAGGGTACGTCAGTGTCATTGAGGAATTTTGGTATCGACAATAGGTCTTAACAGCTCTCCCCATAACGATTTATGAGCGTTTTTGAATGTTCTTGCTGTCGTGGTTTATATTGCTGTTATTTCTTATGCTATCATTGTTATTCCATGGTGTCAGTGCATCAAAGAAAACGGGGCAGCATCTCCAGAACCGCAACAACATCATCACCATTTCATGTCAACCGTCATCTTGCCTTGAGGCCCAGACGCCAAATCTCGAGTCCTTGTCACAGAATCCTCCTCCAATCAGGCTGAAGAAGTGGAGGCCACATAGCCTCCCATGTAGCTTTAGTGTGAAAACTCCAAACACGAATCAATAACTTTGAGAATCCAAGGTTTTGAGTGCTAGCTTCAACTGCTGCAGGGTTCAAGACGCGAACCTAACTCCCTGACCTCAGCAACCGGCAGCCTACACAGACAACTCTGAACCGCTTGAAAAGTCCTTGCTGCAGCTGTAATCATGAATCGTTCGTTCGTTGCCGTTATGCCACTTGAACGATTTCACTGCTGTGATTGTCATGACATACGGTGGATACGAAAAATCCTGCATGACCCTAAGTACCTTATACCTTGCGAATTATAGTACTATAGCATATTAAGGTCATGCAGGACTTGTAGTATCAACAGTAGTGGTCTTATGTCTTCTCACTTCTACTACTTAAGGCTGCTGTCAGCTACGATTCATTCTGGCCCCTCCACAAAGCAAAAGCCCATGCGCTACCCTGCTCAGTCCTGCGTCATTTGCTACCTGGAGTGCTGCAAGTCGAAGCTGCTGAGCCGCACTTCAATGAATTTAGGACCAGCTTCAGGAGACCTTGCAATGGCGGAGTTTATATAAGGGCTATATGAGGGGTTTGTAGGGACCATGGTGAGTTATGTAAGGGGCATACAGGGCTTAATCATGTAAGGTCTCTACGTGGTAATTCTCCTTCTGCAAAAAAATTGTCGGGTTTGTAGAAGCAACGGCACAGTGTCAGGCTTAGGCACTGGAAGACTTTCATGATGGGGTTTATTGTTTAGGGTTGAGGGACTTACCGTTCAATAAGAACAAACACAGATTGCGTCGTCTTCATTAGACTGCATTGTATGATGATAGTACACAGTACCTCAGCTAGACCTCAACATGATATTGAAAAGATGAGGCCGCTAAGTCCCCAGATTTCTGCTGCTTCGACAGTAGCCAAAATCCCGACCAAGCCCTCACCCCGAAACCCAACATCTGGGATCTATAGACTCCAAGTAATCTCAACCCCCCGAAGGTGGTATGTAACCCTATACAGCCCGCCTTAACAGAATGGTGCTCTTGGTAGGGCCCTTTTTGCGGCTCCATGTTAGTTTCAGGAAGGTAAACTGTAAAGACCAACCCTGACTGGCCATCAGGTGAGTAGTATTTTATTTAGGGATACTATGGTACCCAATATAGAGTAAGATTATATCCTCCTTTTGGGGTATAGTATTTTGTATAAGGAATAGTATCTTACTAGGTTCAACCACCACAAAAAACACTACTCAGGTGAGCCTTTAGAGGGCACCTCCTCCGAGATGGCTTCGACATGATTTCGCGTTTGGTGATTATGCTTGTCTCGGGGAGACTCTTCTAGTAGTTTAGAAGGTCAATCTTTTTGGGCTCCACGCGCGTCGGAGAGATTTTCTTTCGTTAGCAGTTGATTCCTATTAGGGCTCCTCTTCAGATTGGGGCCCAAAATCAGCTTCAAGTTCGGGGCTAGAGAGCAGCCGACGTGTCTTGTGCGGTGCTTCAAGCTTAAGGGGATTGTAGGGCTAGGAATTTGAGGTCAAACACAATCATTGATCAGTTCTTGGGATCCTGGCAACAGAAATCCAAGTATATTCTGCCAACGGTAGGGGACCTTGAGGTCAGAAAACTCCCCAAAGACCTTAGGCCCTGAACCCTGCCCCTTAAAGCGCGCTTGGTAGGGTCCTCGGGGCTCTATGGTTGGGTAGTCGGGAAGTTTGGGTTTTGAGGCATTGGGTTGGTATCCACAGGGTTAAGGGTTTAGGGTTCAACCCTTAATCAGATTTTCAGCTCTAGCTTCAAAATTTCCCCTACTACCCTCCCTCTCTGCCTATACTACACCCCCCCAAGTTCCACCTAAAGCAAGGTTGCTTAAGGATAAGTAGGGCTGATTCTGGTGAATCAAGGGACAACCTAGGGAGATAGTAGAGGGGGTGTGGTCAGGGGTTGGGTTTAGGGTTTAGTGTTTAGGGTCAGGAGGAGAGTCTACAAAGTGCAGTGATCACACCACCTCATCCCGAAATTGCGCAATGGGCTTAGGGTCTAGGGTTGTGGGTATTCGTTATGGGTGTAGGGTATCTCCAATAGACCTCCCCATGATACTTTGGGTAATTATTCAGGCCCTTACCTTACACCATCCCTACAACTTCCATATAGCCCTGGTTCCCATTTCATTTTCCATGGTCTTTCGACTTCGCTATTCGATTTTTACCAGAACCTTGATAAGTATTCCCTATAAAACCATAAACCTCAAAACCATCAGTCTAGTGTGGTCAGTGTTGTTTGAGGTTTTCAGCTCGGCTGTTCAGGCTCAAGGGCTCCAGTTTTTTGGTTTGTGCCATGAGGGGTGCAAGGGGGATAGGGTTTAGGTCAGGGTTTCGGATGTAGGCATGACACTGTGAGAGGTAGACTCTTGATCATTTTATCAAGCAAGAGCTGCCGGCGAAATGACAAAACCCTAAACCCTAAACACTTGACCGCGTTGGTTTTAAGCAACCCCTGCATGGGCCCTAAGGGAAATCTTTACAATCTTCCCCTATGTAGTACCCGTGTATGAAGTAGGATTTTTAGTTATGTTTTTTGTGGATGTAGAAAAGGCTCGTTAGGAATATTATATTGGCGAGCGTAGATATTTGGTGGCCTTAAATAGAAGTTGTACGCTAATCAGGCTTGATCAGGGCGCCCTTTTGGGGGTTGGGTGGAAGATCATTTCTTGAAGGTTTGGTGTTTGTGGTCATTTGTCCTCGTTCCTAAATCTGAAGAAGATATCCCAGGGACGTTGTAGAGGTGCAATCTCTAGCTTGTAAATTCTATACTCACCCTTTGGCCAAAAGTTTTCGACATCCCTGCAAGTATCCCAACTAGGACAAGCAAACTTGTCGAGCCTTTGACTTCATTCGAGTAATGTTGCCCCAGCATCGTAAAGTAGACCCTTCAGAAAAGCTGCCGGGGTAGGACCCACCTTTGAAGCCTTTGAGGCACTTGCAGCCATTTGTGTTTATGGTACTAAGTTAGTATTGCGGAATCATCCAGGATGCCCTATGGTATGGTGGCTCATACTTACCTGCCCGTAAGGCCTTTAGGTTGGCTCTTCTGCCAAGGCCTTTAGGCTAGGGTTAGGATTTATGTTAAGGTTTCTACTTCAGGAGAGGTATGGGTTCGTTATAGTCTCCCAACATAGCGCGACCCAAAATACTCTAGCCCCTATTCTGCGGATCCCCCTATTTTCGGAAGCCCTCGCCAGTTTTGGAAACCCCAAACCCTAAACCCTAAATTTAGGGTGTAGGGTTAAGGGTTTAGGAAACCCTGAACTCTGAACCCGTTCTTGGCTCTGGAGCCGGCCGCCTTGCAAGAAATGATTTTATCACACTCCCGGGCCAGCCACGGGCGCTGCCAAGGTCGCCGCAGGGAACGGAAGTGTGAGATATACGCAGTTAAGGGTTTTAGGGTTTGTGGTTTAAGGTTTTAGGGTTTAGGGTTTAGAGTTTTAGGGTTAAGCCTTTTAGGGTTTGAGATTTAGGGTTTAGGGTGGAGGGTTTAGGGCTTGAGGTTCCAGGCTTAGGGTTGAGGGCTTATTTATGGCTTAGGGCTCAGGGCTCAGGACTTCGGGGTATAGGGCTCTTGTAAACCAATTTTTGAAGTCCTGAAGATTGGAAGCTACGATTTTCTGATGGACTATGTATATATTATATACACTGTATTTATGTACCTGATGTATATGTATATATATATATACATGTATATGTATATGTACACATATAGATATACATACACATCACTCGTGTGCACATATGTATATAAATACATGTCCCTAGGACTCCCAAGCAGATACTTGAGAAATGCCCATAATGTGGCTTCCCGGAAGCTCTACAAGCCTAATCCCCCAACCTGCACCCGGGACCCTAAAAAGCGAAACTTGAACACCTTTGCTGGCGCTTGAGGGGGAGTTGGGGAGCAGAATAGAGAATATTGCCTAGCCTCTAAACCCTAAATCCTTACAGGTCTCGACTTTATGTGCCTTGCATTTGATCCCACCATTCCACCACATGTAGTATATTATGCACCCCAACATTGAATGGGCTCCCTAGACCTCTCTATATGAGCCGAGTCTCCATCGTGTTCCATTTGATTCTCCACCATTCCCCTGCATGTAGTATGTCTCACCCCTGTATATCTCACCGGAAATATACCAACCTGATCCTAAACCAAAAACCCTACTCCCAAAACCTTATATAACCCGTTATAGTAGCTTCCATTTTCTCTTCCAGTATCCCAATATATCCCCTATCTAACCTTATATATCCCTTTACATCCCCTATATAGCCTTATATAACCCCATATATCCCTATGTAAGCCTATGTAACCCAATGTAGTCTGGAGCCCAACTTCGGCCGGATCTGCCGTGACTGGACCGCCCGGAGCACCTGCTGCTCCAACCTGCTCGCGACCCAATGCCTCGCATTTTGGGGCTTGGGGTTAGGGGTTTAGAGTTTGGGTTATACAGGGCTTGGGGTTGGGATTAGGGGTTTGGGGCTTGGGATTTGGGGTTCTGGGAAAGTTCCGTGAGAAGCTAGTTACCGAATGCTCGTGTAGGATTGCATAGTAATCATAGGAGGGAAGAGGTTGGTACTGCAGTATTTTTCTACGCTGTCAGAGTGTAGGTTCCAGGATTTCAGTTCTGTGCAAGATTTGGGCTCTGCGATTTCAAGTTTCCAAGCAACATTTGTCAAGTTGTGCTTGCAGGTTTAGAGCTCCGAATGCTGGTAGAAGCTTGATGAGCTGATAGCCGGGGGAAGTATCATCGTAATAATGGCAGTTTTGCTGGTTCCTGGCCGGGATCAGTGTTGCCGCTGGTACTAGTGCGACAAGCCATGAGTCAAGTAGAGTGTTGAGTACAAGCATACGTGGAAGGAGCACTGCAACACACTCTAAGATGACTATAAAACCTGAGAAGAGTATTATGATTTAATCCCCCCACACCCTGAGCCCTAAACCCCATAACTACGCCACGATATGCCCCGAAACCATGGTCTCGACCATTCTATGCGGCGGGTCTTCAGCTTGTGGGTCACTTGTTAGACAGCAATGGCGCTGTAACTTTGAGCTAGGAAGCACACTGACGCCCTTCTGCTTTTCCTGGCTCAGGATTTCTTTGAACCAGTAACCAACAAGAAAAGGGTACCTACCAAGTGAGGTTCAGGTAAGTGAATCTGAGAGGTATACATGTCGCAAGAACAGAGGACATGCAGTTCATTCTCACCTAACTTGCGAAGCCGCTATGGCCAGAGTCGTTTACACGCCTAGAGCAGCGTACACGCCTAGAAGATTAAGAGTGACAGGCTTGCAAAGTTTGCTTGAGGGCACGCGCCCCCTTGAATAATCTTTAATCAAGAATCCCTTATTTGATTCAGAGTATATGGTAAACCCTAAGCCCTAAATCAACACCAAAGTTTCCTTTTTCCGTGTTCTTATATGCCCCTACGAACCATTACCCGGTACCGTGAGTCGCCATTTGGGAACGAAAACAATTGTGATGATGCTCCGGCGAGGGATTGAACCAGGGGTGCACTCCCCTCAGCTTGTTTCGATGAAATTGCTTGGGCGTCCGCTGTCATACAAAAAGTGCAGGGGGCCATATGAGTAGTGCTTTATTTGGGGATACTATGGTACTCGGTATAGAGAAAGATTATGTCCTCCTTTTGGGGTGTAGTATTTTATATAAGGAATATTATCTTACTAGGTGCAACCAAAAAACATAACTCATATGAGCTATAGTCTAAACTCTTTCAGGTTGGGCATAAAGAGGTTATATAGGGGAGTACTATGGGGTTACTCAGGGGGATACTAGGAATTGAAAGTATAGCTCATATGTGCGCAGGCATTCTGTAGGGCTGCAGACTAGTAGAGCATGGATCATGTTAGAGGTTTCCCGAACAATTTTATCTGGGGATGCCTATCAAATATTGGTCTCGTATTTGGTCCACGCAAAAATATGCGATGTGAAAAAGAGTGAAGGCTAGCACCTAGTCCAGCACTCCGGCATATCCCCCTCCAGATTTAGGGTTAGGTTTAGGTTTTTAGGGGCTCAGGCTTTAGGGCTGAGGGTTGGGGTAGTCGGATTTTGATACATCGGGGATTAGACCGTAATCATTAGGGTTTAGGCTTTATACAAAGCCCATCCTTGAACACTAAACCTTAACCCTTCATGAGGGCCCCCTTGCCAATGATAAAGGGTCTGTTTTGAGAAGCTTTCGGGCAGCCTCCCCCAAAATGCCATCTCTAGTTTAAGAATATATACACATATAGATATAAAAGCAGGTGTATATATATATACACATGTGTAGATATGTTTATACACATATGCATATTTATATAGACATGTATATACCATGTAATCACATATGTGTTTATATGAATATGTAAATCTTCACATACATATCTGTACATATTTTGCGGACTATTGATTATCCCTAGAGCCTAAACCCCTGAACCTCACACTCGAAACTCAATAGAATTCCCTTTAACGATGTGGCAGTTTAGGGGTGTATTTTTTCGTGGTTCCAGCTACTTCGTCTCCATCCGTGGAAGCTGCCTCACTCAAAGTATGGTTTGGGGTTTAGGGTTGGAGGTTTAGGGTTTTTGGTTGGGGGTTTAGGGTTTGGGGTTTAGGGTTTGGGGGTTTAGGGTTTAGAGTTTGGCGCGTATCCATGAAGTAACAGCATATGGGCTCTTCCACTAGGTAACTCATATGATCCTGTATAGCCGCTACCCCTAAACCCCAAACCCTACTTGGAGGTCCATAGGACTTAGTAACCACTTATGACTGGGCTTCTAACGCTACTTATAATCGCCCTAAATGGGCTTATAGGGGTTACCCCAGTTCTAAGTAGGGTTATAATCCCAGTTATAAGTAGTTGCTAAGTCACATGGGCCTCCAAGTAAACCTCCACAAGTCTCCAGCCTGACCTGGCAGGTGTGCGACCGCCCGCAGGAGTGCGGCCGGCACAATTTCTCAAGTGGACACTGGAACCCTCAAAGATGCTGTATAGGGACCGGGGTTTAGCGTTTAGGGTTTAGTAGTTTCCATTTTCTGTTCCATTATCCCTGGATTATCCCCATATACCCCACTAGAGTTATAGGCACTGGGGGGTATAGGGGATTCGACAGAGACATAGAGGTATACACAGGGATGTCTGGGGTTTGGGGTGAGGAGTGGGCGGTTGTGGTGTGTAAGCATCTGAAGAAATTTTCAGGTATTACTTCCACATAAACTATAAAGATTCAATGGGGACGAAAAGTAACGAATGTCAATAGGGCGCAACAATTACTTTGCAAGCTAGTTCACATGAAAGCAGTCTCTTGCCCATACCAATAATCTCAACATTTACTTTCATGTTAGTACTCAAGAACAAGACTCGTAAAGATGTCAATATCTCCCCCCAAACCCTAAACCCAACGTCCCAGGGCTGTTATTCGCATGTTCTAAAACTGCTGAATCTCCCCAAGACTCCCGAGATTCCACTCACAACAGTCCTTTCTGTCAGGGTATTTTCTCCCCGCGCTCAGGATTAAGGTTAGGATTTTAGGGTTTAGGAGTTGGGGTTTGGGGGTCTAGGCGTTTAGGGTTTGGGGTATAGGGTCTAGGGTTTAGGGGCTACGTGAGGTTCCATACTAGTAACGCGGGATTGTACCGTTGGGGGTAAATATCATTCGAAAAACAGTAGGTTTGTTGGTTTGGGATGTAAGGTCTAAATCATGTGCATTATGAGGGTTTTGGGAAACGCTATACTGTGAATAGAAGTGGAAGGAGTCAGAGGGATTTCTTCCCAACAGCTCAGGCTGCTACATTACATCTGATCTGGAGCAGCCTCTGCAAGTCAGCTGTTTGAACCGGAGCTCTCAAGAAAACTCTTCAAGTCTTCGGAAAACGCAGAAAGACAATCCAGTTTTTGCCTTTCAGACATCTCCTAGCCTTCACCGTTTCTTCAGTGCAGAATGGTCTTCAGGGTTTCAGAGGTCACAAGCCACGTGCGACGTGCACTTGCTACATTTCCGAAGGTGATCTGGGACGCCCAGCAGAGGAGGCGCTTCGGGTTCGTCCCCTTAGTTGTGGTTTAGCAAATATCCGCGGCTGTAGTAAAAACGGGACACAAACAGTGGCCACACAGCTCCCTGTATGCTTTCTGCAACCCTAACCCTAAACCTGAGTAGATTGTACTCCCATATTACCAGCCATGCTTGTCTGTGAATCAAAGCACGGCACAGCACATCCTGAATCTGGTTTTTGAAGCCTTAGACTCACTCCCTACATCCAGACCCCTTAACTCTGTATTATTATCGGGGCCCCAAAAAGGGCGCCCCTAAGTTGAGGACACCCCATGTACAGAAACTTGGGATGGTGTGTGTTTGGCTGCGTGCCAGGTGGGTGCCAAGCCTGTTGCTGTGGGGCCGCGCATCCCAGAATGCTTCCCTCACCGGTCTAGGGTTTAGGGTTTTGGCCGAAGGGTATTTTGGGGCTTGTTCTCAAAATTATGGGCCAGTTTGGGTCCAAATTATAGGAGGGGTAGGGCTTACCGCCCTAATATTTGGGGTTACCAAAATGGAGCTGGATTTTGGTTGGTGGCCACATCATGCTCAGCTAGGGGATGTCAGGGAGAGTGTCTGTAAGGGGGCTACTTGTCCTGCAGAAAGGTTCAGCAATGGGTTATACAAGGGCAGAAGTACTAAATTGCCGTTGCACCCGGCACACTTACACCTTTACTTGGAGAGTCCTCACCAGGGATAGTATGTGGCCTATAGGGGGTATAAGTCTACTTACTAAGTCCCGTTACCCATCAATTAGCTCCCCTGGGTTTGAGGGATGCGGATGAACCTGATTTATTTAGGCCCTGCGGAGGTCTGGTTTTGTCATGGGGTTCATGGATACCCCTAGAGAAAAGAACCCACAACACAAGAAAACCAGTAAGGTCATCTCATATCAAGGGAAATTTGGAGATATCATCGCTCGTTATTATAGCCTATTACCCTAAACCCTAAACCCTTATTGATCCGTAATAACCTGGGGCTTCCTTTGGGGGGATCCCTTAGAGCTTTACCCTAAACCCTAAACCCCTAAACCCTAATCCTTAACCCTAAACCCCTAAACCTTAATCCTAAGCCCCTTAACCCCTAAACCCTAATCCTAAACTCCTAAACCCTTAAACCCTAATCCTTAACCCTAAACCCTAATCCTAAACCCTAAACCCTTATCCTAAACCCTAAGCCCGAAACCCCGGAGTGTAGGCCTTAAGCACTTCTTGGAACAATTGCTGAGACCAGGCCTACCAGAGGTAAGTGGTTTAGGGTTCAGGGGCTTAGGCTTTAGGATGTAGGGCGGGTTCTTATTCGGGCCTAATGGGTTTCTTAAAGGTAGACACGTTGGCCCTAAACTGGAATGCTTGTAGATGAATTGAGCCTAGATTGTTCTGTAGGAAATACTGGTCAGGGACCCTAGTTTTGACAAACTGCCACGGTTTAGGGTTTAGGGTTTAGGGTTTAGGGCACTGATTTGCCATTGATTAGGTATCTGATTTCTTTTAAAGCCGGTTGCCTTGGAGCGCTGCCCGTGATGCAGCCACGCGGTTTAGGGTTTAGGGTTTAGGGTTTAGGGCAGAGTTAGATGCCCCATAAACTTTGCCTACAACAACTTGTTTGGCAAGGCCAAATGACATGCATGCATTGTGTGCCTCACATATGGTGGTTGCCCTGAATAGGGTGACCTCAATGTAGACCCCAGTATAGTATAGTCCTTATTATAGGGAGCCCCAAAAAAGTACCCCTAATTTTGCGAAATCCCCGTATGTTGTGTACAACAACTCGCCTTGGAAGCCTGAGTTGCATTACGCCTTGTGGTCCTCATAAACTTGAGCTATAGCAACTCGTGTTGGAAGCCCACATGAGATCCATGTATCGCCTAAAGAGGTCCAGATGTAGCATGCTACAAACTTGGCTGGTAGTTTTGCCATCAAGGTCTTTGATTGTTCTATCCACTTTGTTTTTGCTCTTGCAGTTGCAGTAGCCACTGATGTCGCAGCGGTATCCACCAGCGGCTTGTGGCATCCCCTAATCTCCTGCCCATGGTTGCGACTTTGGAGCGCGTACTTCTGAAGAATCTCAGGCAGTCAAGGTTGTTCCTGGTTTTGTTAACTACACAAAAACTTATCCCCCCAACCCTAAACCCTAAACCCTCAACCCTACAACGCCCACTATCCATCACCCCCTCGTCCCCTCTATGTAAAGCCTCGTCAGGCAGCAAGCTGGCGTCAAGAGACCAGGCATATCCCTCCTCTCCAAGGGCTTTGTCTTGTATCCTTGGTTTAGGGTTAGGGTTTTAAGGTTTACGTAGGGTTTTAGGGTTTTAGGGTTAGGGTTTAGGGTTTTAGAATTTCAGGTTTTAGGGTTTTAGCGTTTAGGGGTTAGGGTTTTAGTGTTTACGTTCTTAGGATGTTAGGGTTTAGGGGTTGGGGGCGCAAGAGGTGGGATGAAGGTAGGTGGACTGACTAAAGGATCGCCACTGTAGACTCCAGTCCAGTATGTTGTGGCTTATTTCCTTCATCTCCTTCTTCTACCTTACTTTTTGACCCTAAACCCTAAACCCTAAACCATTGAGCCCTCTCACAAACTCCCTCTGCACCCCAATACTGCTTGCACCGCTAGGAGTACCAACATGAGTAACATTTTATTTGGGATAATATGCTACCCATTATAGAGTAAGATTATATCCTCCTTTTGGGGTATAGTATTTTATATAAGGAATATTATCTTACTAGGTTCAACCACCAAAAAATGCTACTCACATAGAGTCCTCAGCCCTTAACCCCGGTTGGGGCATGTACTGTTTTGCGGACGCAGGGTTGCGATGTGGGGGGATAGGAGAACTCTTTTACTTGTACATCTCTGCATGCAGGGGCGGGCAGCACTCACAAACAAAAACCAATGGGAAACCGCGGGAATCCATCATAAGTCTTCTAAGAGCTTTCCCCAAACTAGGGAGCTAAGGGGTTCAGCAAGCAACAGTTTTGAGGGTGACATTTCGACATACTGAGGGTCCTAGATTTTTGACGGAACCGTACAAGACGCTTTCGTTTTGTGTACATGGGGCTTTATGTCTATGTCAGTCTATGGGAGGCTATTGGTCTCACAGCTGGCTGAAGCGTATATACAGGTGTTTGGAGTTTAGGGAGATGAGCTATAGTCTAAGCTCCGTAGAAAGGATTATATAGCGCGTAGGGCTTGGGGTTCAGGGCTTAGAGTCGCTTCAATTTTTTGACCTTGGCTTTCAGGATCTTGTTGAAGACGACGACCCCTTGTTTGCACCATAGTTGGGTACTGCCCCCACTCATGAACAGTTAGATAATGTGTATAATTTGATCATGACCATTTATGAGCTACAGTCTATACTCCTGAAAGGGGATGTATAGGGCTTTAGGGGATTTCAAGGAGTTCAGACTATGGCTCATATGATTACATATGGCTCTTGATATGCCCCCTACTATAGACTGTTAAGGGGTGGATAGGATACACTTGGGAAAGCCCTTGTGGGTTAAAATCAGGCCCAGCAACGTAAATCCGTAGCCCACCCCTCCCAAACTATTACGCAGTGCTGATCATAGGGACTTTCAGTACCCTACCCATGGCTAACTTCAACAGGCACACAGATCTAACCCCCGCCGAACCTAGATGGAGCCCACAGTAGTCTGCTTTTCAAAGCACGGGAGTCTACATAGGAGTCCTCCATGGGGTAATATTACGAGTTTCTTGGGGTTATATGGGGATAATGGAAAAGATAATGGAAACTACTATAATGGGCTATATAGGGTTGAGGGTCCAGGGTTTACGTAGTCTACATAGGAGCCCTCTCGAGGTTCCAGGTCACTTTATGAGTGATGGCAGCCTTAAACCCACAGCCAAAAAATCCTAACACCCTAGGTGTAGGGTTAAGCGTGTAGGGTCAACCTTACACCCCAAACCTAAACCCCAAGCCCTGCACACCAAATCCCCAAACCCTAAACCCTCAGACCCAACTCCTCTAAAGTCACTGGTGGCTAGTGGGGCATACCTAAACCCTAAACCCTAAACCCTAAGGAATACAATGCCAATATAACCCATTCATATTATACTCCCTTATTCACTACTAGCCCCGATAAGCAAACGGAATCCGTGGCCAGTCGAAGTAGCACCTCCAGGTCTGGCCCTCAGCTGAAGTGTGGGCTTCCAAAATTTTATGGCGCTGTTTAGGGTTTAGGGTTTAGGGAGACTAGTTCTTCTGGGGTTCTTTTGGGGATTTTCAGGGGGATAGGTGTCTCCCCATAGTAGTCCTTATAGTAACTTGATAAAGGAACCCGTTTCCAAAACCCTAACCCCATTTCCTGAAACGAAAAGTAGCTCGAGGATGCCATTCGAAATAGAGCTCAAAGCCTTACCCTGCGCCAAACTTAACCCTCTCTCCCTAATATGAAGAGCCAACACGCCTAAAATTAAACATTCCGGTCATGGTATATTTCAATGTACAAGGGTATTCCCAATATCTACCATATCTCGGGGTGTGGAGGTTTGATGTCATAGAGGGGGAGACGATTACGACGATCCTGACAAGAGGTCCTTGACACATTGTGGCAGCCTTCAAAAGAGGCTCTACCCTTAACCCCGCACCCTGAACCCTAAACCCTGAACCCTAAACCCTAAACCCTGAACCCGAACCCTATACCCTAAACCCTACATGGAGTTCCATGTAAGCTTGGGGGGGAGGAGATTTCTTGATGGTTCGCCTATCGTTCGAGGGATTCTGGGCTTGGACCCGTAGGTTGGCCCTGGAGTGTGGGGAGTCCTCGTAAGGGGCATAGTAGCTACATGAGTCATAGTCTAAACTCCTTAAAGAGGGTTCTGTAGGGGATTATATAGGGAACTACTAAAGGGGTTATTAAGGGGGATACTAGGACTTTAGACACTAGCTCACGTAGGGAGAGCTGAGATAACTATGGGTTAAAAAGTGATGTCAAACTTGGCACCCTTAAGCCTAAATCTAAATCCTAAATCTTAACACCGGCTTTTGGGTCCACCTTGAATCCGGCCTTCTCTTGGGGATTGGTCTAAATTCCCTATAATACGGGGTCCTATATTTGGGTTCCCATTATAATACGGGGCCCTATATACATTTCCCCCATTTTGGGAACAGTAATTTAGGGAATCTACCTCTTCCTGAGTGAGATATCAGAATTTGGCATCTTTGAGAACCTACAGATCCACAAAGAGAAGGGCGCTGACCATCCCGAACCCCAAACTTCAACTCCATTTTAATGGGGGTTATATAGGGGCTTCTTTAGGGATAGATAGCGTCTTTCCGCCTCTAAGTACTTGTCCTTTAAAGGGGCATTATTGGTGGCCTTTTCTAACTCCTATTATTCATTGTGGTAACAGCTACTGCAAGGAAGAATGACAGAAGTTTGACTCAAGTTGCTACAATGGAGAAACACATGGAAAAGAAATCGTGGATGACATGGAAGCTACTATTCAGTGTTAAGCTCCAAACAAGGCCCTGCACGTTGCCTAGCAACATTTTTTTGCTTACTCGAAGACTTTGAATTGGGAGTATGGTGGTTTCCCACGCCAAAAGGCTGAAGAACCATACTGTCAGAGCAAATTTCATCTTAAGCCCTAAGCCCTAATCCCTAAACCCTAGTCCCTAGACCCCAAACTCTAAATCCTTCACACTTTGAGAGCAAACCGTTTACCCAGACCTTCGGTTCCGGGCAAATCTCCTCACATAAAGCCGAAGGCCTGCTTCAGACAAGCCGATTGAAGTCCTGTAGAGACTTTGTCATCCACGTTAAAGGGTTTAGGGTTTAGGGTTTAAGGGGACTAAGTCAGTAGGTGAGCAATGGGGATAAATAGGGTTACTTTTTGGGTTGTAGGGGCTATTAACCTAGGTACTAAGCCCTCTGACCCTCCAAGTAAGCCCTAAGCCCTTATCCTGCCTTCAAGTCACCTTGATTTTTTGGCCAGGCTCCTTAGCAGGGGTATATAGGTTTGAACATAACTTTTAAGTCTCATGATCCTGTATCCCTTTATAAACCTTACAAAGCCCTGATTCTCATAGGGCCCCCAAACCTACCCTAGTTACAAGGTTCCAGAATATGCAGGCTCGGCAAGACCCCAAGGATGCGCGGTGGACCCATCTCGAAGTCCATAGGATTACCCTAAACCCTAAACAGTAGCTTCCATGTTCTTTTCCATTATCCCTACGTAACCCCTGTATAACCCGATAGGGTTGCCCAGGGGTTCCCCGGGATACGTAGGCATTACAGATGGGATGCAGCGCTCCTCTTCGTTTTGCAGGGTCATGCAGACAAGCTTCTATATGGTAGTTTCCCTCAATAAGGGGGACCCCAATATAGACCAAGTACTATAGTCCTTATTACAAGGACCCCCCAAAAAGGTACCCCCAGCT
>CAJNIZ010005693.1:5114-18937 GCA_905231905.1 Symbiodinium pilosum | reverse complement strand
ATAATTTTGACAACCACTCATATATTCCCCTATATTTTCCCTATGTAATCCCTATAGCTCACATCTGCCTGCCAACTTTCAGGTCCTGCCACCTGGGCAAGTTCGAGCCGCCCACCTACGCCCCTCTGAGTTGTTGGAGCAAAAACCTTCAAAGTAGACCCCTACTATGGAGGTTTCCTAAAATTAGAGGTGCCTTTTTGGGGGTCCCCATAATAAGGCCTTTAGTATTTTGGGTTCTATACGGGGATCCCCCTATTACCCTCAGAGATCTGGGATATAGTGCTTCAGCGGAAAACGCTTGATGGATCACCTCGCCTCCCTTCTTCTATGTGGTAGATTCCCATAATAGGGGGACCCCAATTTAGACCCCCAAAATGCTATAATCCTTTTTATAGTGACCCCCAATATGGTACCCCGAAATTTGGGAAACTTCTGTGTCTGCTTTTTGCATCCTCGCTTCGGAAGAATGTTTGTGCTGTTTCTCCCCTGGACAGGGCAAGCATCAGCAAACAGGTCAGATTCGTCTCTTTTCTAGTTAGTCAGTAGTCACGGGTACAGACAACTGTCCGGGATCATGGTCCTCCATAGTTTGCCCAGAACTTTTATTGATTTTTATCGTGGCAGAAGGAAGTCAAAAGTCCTCATCCTGGGTACCCTGGCGGCTGCATCTAAGTCATCAGCCGCACTAGCCGATTACGAAGCCGCTCACAATGCGGGCTTCACCGTAAACCCTAAACTTTGGGACTTCAACCCATCCGATTGCGCTGTCCGCTGCCCTTCCAAAAACCTAGGGGTCCCCGTCGTTGGTGGTGTCCGTATTGGGCAGCTATATTTCTTGAAATCCCGTAGTTAAGGATCTCGAAAATATACAAGCTTCCAAAACGACGTCCCGTCCGTTGTGAGGAGGGATCCCCGTGGCCCCTATTTGTAGCATATTTTTTTGTATATTACTGTGGCATCTTATAGTATGTTATAGTACATTGATATATGGTAGTATATTGTAGTATACTATTTAACTATGAAGGTTGCGGGCAGGCCATTTGAAGATGAGAATGCTGAAGCCCAACTGTTCAAGGTGTGATGCTCAACACAGAAAGTGCATGCACTTTTGCGGTCTTATTCCTTTCGAGAAGGCAGAGCCGGATAGCTATCTATGCCTAGTAGTGCACATGCCTCAACACAGCATTTGAATTCCAACTCCGAGCCATCCCCCACCGCCTCCCACTCTGATGCAGCTTTCGCTCCCAGGTCTGCGAGCCGGATCCTTGCGTTGTGCATGAGGTTGCCAACAAGCACCTTTGCTTACAACAGCAATGAGATTTCCTGTAGTGATAGTCATCTACGTCCGTAAGCCAAGAAAAGAGAAGCACACGTGCCCGCACAAACACACTTGCAGTCTTCCTAACAGACGGAAGTGGTATGCCTAATTGTTTTTGGTGCTTTCTGTGCCGCTTCTGCCGTCACCGCTGCCGAAGTCCCCTCATTGTGAAGATAAGAGGCTTCCCCATCAGTTCAGGGTGTAGACTTCGCACGCTGTATCGTGTTGGCCTTGACCCCAGCAATACAGGTCTAGACTGTAGCCGCTTCACTTGCTGGTTGTTATTTGGGAATGAAGGCAGTGAAAAGAACATGGAAACTACCGTCTTGGTGGCGACTGTATAGGGGTTACTGTGGGGATTCAAGTATTTTTGTTTTGCCCGTTCATTTCTCCATTTCCTACTGGCAAGCCTAAACTCCAGATCTTAGACACTATATCCAAGCATAGTAGCTGCTATTGTCGTATGAAATTCCTCCATTCCCACTGGCAACTGCAAACCTTAAACCGAATACCCGTAACGAGTTAGTACTACTCTCCAGTTTCTTTTCTATTTCTCCATTCCCTGCTCACAAGCAGAGAGTTTAAGCCTAAACTGTAGGGTTTAGGGTTTAGGTTTGATCCCGAGACCTTAAGCTCCTTGCCATGCCGTCAGCGCCATGCAAGTGGCAAAACCCTCATGCTAAGATCAACTCTTAAAGGTTGGGCAGTGGTTGCGCGGGAGTACCTCATCCAGCTGTTATCAACTCAGGAGACGCCTGGCGGAGTTCAGGGTCGGTTTTGGGATTTTTCCGGGTTCATATCTCTGGTTGAGGAGTTTAGAAGTTTACGCTTTATGGGTTAGGGGTTTAGTGTTTAGAGCTTAGGGTTTAGGGTTTTGAGTGTTTAGGCTGTAGGGCCTGTAGCCCTGATGATCTACAGCTTCTTTGAAGCTTCTAGATATGAGTTCGCCTTGGGCTAGCCAGGTTCAGAGGTTCGGTGTTTTTTCCAAAACAGATGGGCCTTGGTTTCTTCCAGGAGTCTCCATAATCAGGGCATAGTGTCTTGGACGTGCATTGGCAACCCATTTCTTTCGGGCCCCCCAAATTATGGCCAATGCAATATTCCAGGACTTGGGTGCCATTAAAAAGCACTAGTCGTAGTCGTGAGGGTGCTGGATTTGCTTTGCTTCTGGATGGTTCGTCCCTAAACCCTAAACCCTAAACCTTTACAGCGTAGAACATTCCAAGCCTTTGCTCCCACATGCCAAAGCAATGCCTCGGCAGAGAGTTAGTCATGCAAGAACTGACCTCAAATCCACAATCCGCATGGAACCCTTCTGTCTTGAGCGCAGTCTAGATCAACTCTACAAGAAACAAACTATGTACCCCTACATAGGGCTTAGGGTTTAGGATTTAGGGAACCTACAGTATATCCCTACATATCCCTACACCACCAGTCCCATATCCCTCAGCCTCAGTCATTCTTCGTCGGGTGCGCTGGGCTGCACCCATATAGTCTTCCGGAGCGCTTTACACTTTAAATCCCAAACCGTCAGCCCTATAAATCCTAAACCCCAAAGCCAAAAAATGCCTAAGCCCTAAATTCTGAGCCATAAATCCTGAACTCCAAGCCCTAAGCTGTGGAGAAAAATCTTCGAGAGCCTGGAGATCTCAGGCGGCCTGTCGAACCCAGTGCATCGAAGGGTACACACCGTCAGTTGCGGAGCAGATGCTAAGCTGTACATTACGGGTTTAGGGTTTAGGGATTCAAAATTCAGGGTTTAAGGTTTCAACGTTTCAGGTTTCAGGGTTTACATGTTTAGTCTTAGTGTACGCCAGCAGCAAACCCCTCCCTCCTACCCACAGAAAAACCCCATTCCCTCTGGTCATGGGCGAGGTATTGCACTGACGTGATCTGTTGGGTTGCCTCCGGGTTCCTGCCTAGTGTAAATTGCTAAGGCTCAGCACTAGAGACCGCCTTGCAGCTTTAGAAGGCGTCAGAGTGCTAGGTTTTGGTATAGGCCTTCTGAGACATCTTGCATTCATGTTTGTTGTTCATGCCAGCGTTCCTGTCATATGAGCTATAGTCTAAACTCCTAGTATCCCCTATAGTAGTCCCCTACATAATCCCTTATAGAACCCCCCCTTAAGGACTTTAGACTATGGCTCATATGAAGGGACCATAGGGGCACGGGAGCTGCCTTCGACTGCTGGGCCATTCACAGCATCCTGGGGCTCAGGCCCCCCCCAGCCAGTAATGGTAATTCATCATAGGGTCAGGTGTGTGTATATATATAGAACACAAGAACATGTGTATGTATATATATATATGTATGTATATATTTTATATCTATAGATCATACTGGGGGGGCGTAGCCTGACTCCCACTGAGAAGTCCTTATTGGGCCGATTGCGCAGGAAATGCAACGCTGGCTCCATGACGCCCACTTTTTGGACTTGCCACTTTGGCTTCTTTTTGACGCTTAGGGTTTGGGGTTTAGGATTCAAGCAGTACGGTTTGTTCACGAGTATGTGCTGTTTCGTCAAATTCTGCTCGCTACCCACGACTTGCGCGCATGTAGGCATTTGTACATCAGCATCCCTTACAAGCGCCCTGGGCACAAGAACTCTCATGTTCATCACGAAGCCTCCTGAAAAGTGGCCAATGATCTGGTGGAATCCTCTTTTGTTGTGACATCACAAAAACTTCGCACTTGCAGAATCGCCATGTATCGAAGGGTTTTTCGCGCAGCCTCTAGCGCTTCTTCACTTCAGTATGGTAGGGGGACGCAGAGTCGCCTCTTCGTGAAATCTTTTTTTGGGGCGGGGGGGGAGTGATTGCAGATCTATCCGACTCGCATATTCCGCAAGAGTCTTTAACATCATTGATGAACAGCGGATAATCTGAAGATATCTGAAGTCAGCTCGTCGCCATGAGGGTTCTAGAGCTGCAAGGGGAGATAGGGTTTAGGCTTTAGGGTTTTAGGCCCAAACCTCTAAGCCCTAGCCCTTGGCACTGAGAAGGGTTCCATCCGTGGGAGAGGCAATGAAGATCCTTGCCAAGCGCCTTCTGGAATCACGCATTCGGACACAAACACCTGCAAGGCGGTTGAGGGGAGAAGGGTTAGTTTGAGGCTAGGGCTCGGTAGTTGTTTAGGGTTACTTCCTCCCAGACGCGCAGAGGGAATCCCGCAAACATGCGCCCAGAACTAGGGGATTCCTGGAAGGTCTTGAAACGACTGTATATCATGGTTCCATATTCCTTGTATAATTACGTCAGATGGACCTCAATAATATTGGTAATTCTTATTTAGGCCCCTGTAGTAGAAACTTGTTGGAAGGTATCATGCTATAGATCCTTCAGGGGGTCTGAGTGGGGGGCGCGGGCGCAGCATTTGGGGGAGAGTTATTCGTGCGGAGGCCCGAGAATCGGGATTCTACTGTCCTGTGATAGATGACGAGAAAATATGCATCTAATCTCATTGATTCCCCCATGGGTCCCTCCACATCACCCTAAAGAAAGTCGAAAAGCTCTATAGACCTAAACCCTCAAGCCCTTCTTCTTGCTGCTCCTACGAGCTGAGCTGTCTCCGAAATCCCAAAACCCTTAACCCTAAATCCTTGAACCCTAGAAGGAGTCCTAAGCCCCTAATCCTTAAACCCTGTGACCAAGTGCGGAGCTTCGGTTTACGAAGGCTTCCTTGCGGGTCTCGTGCGATGAAGCTTGAGGATGATACTCTGACCTTCGGTTAGCTGGGAATAAAGGAATAGAAAAGAAAATGGAAACTACTATGATATTGGCTTATATGGGGTTTAGGGTTGGAATGGACAAGAAAATGGAAACTACTATAATATTGGTTTATATGGGGTTTGGGGTTTAGGGTTTAGGGTTGGAATGGACAAGAAGATGGAAACTACTATCATGGGTTATTTAGGGGCTACCCAAAAAATCCGTTCCTTCATTCCTAGCTAAACAAAGGTAAGTACTGCCTCGGAAGGGGTGCAAGCTACCCAAATTTCAGGGTCTCGGATGTAGCCTTTAGGGTTCAGGGTTTAGGATTTAGGGTTCACGAGGGTTAAGGGAAAAGGTTTTCAGATTTTGGGTCCCCCACTCGCAGCCCCGGCCTTAGAAGCCCTATCAGCCCTAAGCTGCAAACTCATGGGCCACGGCCTTACCCTAAACCCTAAACCCTCAAGCCCATAAAAACTTACCATTACTTAGGGCACCCTAATTATTTCCTTAATATTCAAAGTTTAAAAGTTCGAAACCAGAATGACCCTCCCAAACCCTAAGTAGTGGTAATAAACCCTAAACCCTAAACCCTATCGCCAGGAAGGCAAGTCCGTGGATGCGGGAAACCTGTGCAGCTCGGCTGTCATGCAGACGTTTGCATGCTGGGTCTACTCCATGGGGGCCAGATAGCCGTTGTCTAAACGAATAACCCCTATAGTAGTTCCCTATATAATCCCCTATATAGCCCCCTTGAAGGAGTTTAGATTCGAGTATGTCTCCTATGGTTATACTACTGGGCTACGCGGCCTGTTTACACAGGACAGGTTAGATTAGAATTCTAGTGGGCTTGTGCAGGGCACATAATCGATTACGTGTCTCGTGCATTCTCTAACAGAGCCACGTTGCAGAGGTACTGCGCAGTGCGCAGATGGCTACAAGCCTTCCGTGGCAGCGTTAGCATGCAGTCTAGGTGCCCTTGGCAGCATTGAGTCCCTTGCTGGGTTGCTCTTAAGGACCTTTTTACTTTAATAAGGAAGCCCGATGAATTGCTACATTCTCATATTATGGTAAATTGACTTGGTACTTTAGTTTAAGTTCCTCAGCAGCACCTTGCTTGCCCAACCCATGTGCTGCATGGCGTGGCTGCTGAAAAATCTGCGCGACAAGTCAACCGCTGGCAGGCTGCAAGCAACTGACATTTGTCCGCGCTCGCTTAGTCGGATAGTTATGTGAACATCGCCAGAAAACCACATGGCCAGGAGGACGGCAGGATGAGAGCTCAACAGAGATATTTTTGCTGGTCGTTTGAAATTGCGCGGACGCAAGAATCTTTGGTCCGCGAGCCATGCCATGTTTGGCTCTGGGTGAGGATTGTCCAGAGAAACATTTGCGCTTAGCATTGATCAAGACTTGATGATCACGCATAGCCACAACTAGATCTATCTTGAAAGCATGCACGTATGTTTGCACACGGCTCTGTAGAGTTCTGGGAGGATATTTGGATTCCGGTTTTTGGCGGAACTCTACTGCGCTTCTGTTAAGGAATTCTTAAGTTCAAGTTACAATAATAAAGGACACCCTACTATTTACTACATACCCAAATAATGGCAGCTCAACTTACATTCCTTAACAGCAACCCAGTCTAGGAGAGCTTGACGCGATGAGCTGCCAAGGAAAACTGTCACCAGCTACCTTTGCTTGCAATCCGGAGCCTTGCGTGATCCCCAACGTGGCAGCTTGTCACGAAGTTTGTTTGGGAGAGAGGTTTCGGGCTTAGGACCGCATTGCAGGGAGTATGTCCACTTCTGCGGGTGATCTTGTTTGCAGGCGTTTGCTTCAGAGACAGTTCTGTTCGCGCTCAGCATCGAAGGCTTTTGCCTCTTCAGCTTTAGCAGCCGACGATGTACGTGGCCTTTCAAGTTTTGGGGTCTACATGACCCTAGGATAATGAGAAGAGTATATAACTCTTCTTGCGCCAGGACCCTCAAGAAACTTTGCACCCAGCAGCTTCAGCTAGTAGGCTTCAGCTTCCAATGGCTCAGATTTTCTGGTGATTTTCACATGGTACTAGTTAGCGTGGACAAGATGCCCACAAGGAACACGACGGTGCCAAGCATGTGTTTTATTAGTTTTGATCCTAGATTGCTGGTACTGCCTGGGTGCAGCCTGCACTAGTTGCGCTGGACACCGCCCAGCGTGAAATATCAGCCAACTATGTTGGCAAGTTGTTGCAATCTTTTGTCGGGCGCCCAAACCTACATTTTCGAGAAGCTTACTTACGTCTGCACATATGAACCCCCGATTCGAGGACCCTATTCAACCCCTAAACCCTTACACCCTAAGCCCCAATATGCGGACCCTACACGCTCGGCCCCAAACCCAAAACCGCTACACTCCAGACCCTAAGCCGTTGTACACTAAACATGACTCGGCTCACCCTCAACACAAACCTCAGACCCTAAACTCTAAACTCTAAATAAACCCGAAATAAACACCAAACCCAAATTTAAAACCAAGCAGCCGAAGGCCAACAAGGCAGGCAGCGGTTGTCGTGGCACCCGCGGCCAGACAGTGTCGGCCGGCAGCAGCTGCGTCCCTGTTTGCAAGACGCTTGGGCCGTTAACCGGGCCTGGGATACAGGGTTTAGGGTTTAGGGTTTTAGGGTTTTAGGGTTTAGGTTTTAGGGTTAGTGTTTAGGGTTCACGTTTCAGGGTTGGTTTTATGGATTGTTGTTAAGGCACTTAAATTAAGTTGCCAAAATGGGTATGCACCTATATGCATAGTAGTTGATATGGTTTCCCATATACAGTAATTAACTTAAATTAAGGTCCTTAACAGCATCGAAAGAGTAGGGGTAAGAGTAAGTTTCTAATTTCTAAATATCGTAGTGATACTTAATAATGATAGCAGTCACTAGAAATGATAGTAGTGATAGTAATTGTGACAATCATAGAGATAGCAACAGTGACAGTAGTATCAACACTGATCATAGTAGCAATGGGAATAAGAAGTAACAATCACCCCTTAGTAAGTCTGGGGCTGTCTAGCGTACATGGCCGGGACTTTAGACCCTACACCCTAAACGGTTTAGGGTTTTGGGGTTTTGGGGCATCAGCTCAAGTCGCCCCAAGCGACTCTTCAACCGCTTGCCATCCGGTCCCCTGGTCCATTTATTAGTCTCCATGAGGGGATTATATAGGGGAGTATTATACGATTTGTTAGAGGGGATGCTAGGAGCTTGAGATTATGGACTGTAAGTCCCTGGAGCCCAATCTAGAAAAGCATTGAACTTCATGCGAACTTTATGATAGCCCACAGCAAGCTCACGTGAAGAACGCTCCAGAATCCGAAGCAATCCATATCTCTCACCGACTCCTAGAACAAGGCAAGGCTTACACCCAAAGTCCTTGTTTACCATCATTTTTACTATTACAGACTACGACTATGCCATGATTAGTCTTGCGCCCATGCCTCCTCTTACTATTATCAGTGGCCTTATTTGTCTTATTACATAGGAGCCATAGTCTAAACTCCTAGTATCCCCCATTCACATAACCTCCATGGTACTCCCCTATATAACCCCCTGTGTAACCCCTTTAAGGAGTTTAGACTACACCTCACATGTTTTTGAGGGGATTGCCTGCAGCCTCGGACTTCCTCCAGTCCTTTTGGGTTGTTGCACCTACATATTCATTAGGGGGTACTCAATCCCTAAACCCTGAACCCCTAAACTCTAAAATCCTAAATCCTGAGCCCTTAAACCATCCGACCCCAAACCCTAAACTGCATTCCTTGTATCACAACAGTCCTACAGGACCGGCTTCACTGCTTCAGAGAACAGCCTGCAGTGCAGCGCTTCGAAGCTGACTCCTTCCACGTGGGTCCCTGGTCCTGGTCTCTTACTGAGGCTTAGTAGGGAGTATGGGAATACAGGGCGTATATTCCCTTATTCCTTGCTAAGAACCAGTAAGGTGTCCTGCATTGTTGTTGAGGGTTCAGAGTTGAGGAACATAAGCTTCTTCACTAGGTTAGTAAATATGGTGCAAGCTTCTGAACGGCAACCTCGCGTATGCTTCGGGGTATACTTACCTCATTTCAGTTCATTCCCAGCTAACCAAAGGTAAGTATCAGGGCTTGGGTGGAGATCTGCGGATGTAGGCTTCGGCATTTACAGGTTTTGAAAGTTTGGGGCTCTATATGGTAGTCCCCATATAATCCCGAGAAGTACTGTAATTTCCATAGTGTTCTACATTTGCCATAAACCCTAAACCCTAAAATACATACTCCCTTTCCCTCTCGCGCAGGCGTGCAAGTCCGTAGGGGTTAGAAACAACCCTAGGATAACATCTGGACAGATTAAGCAGAAGAATGCTGTGGTTGCAGCGGTTGCATGTAATCTTCACAGTTGGGAGTTGCCAGGAACAGGGGTGTCTAACTAGCATTGAACTCCGGCCTTTGTATGCCACAGTCCTGGAACAGTTGGCATATATAAGCGATCCATTAAACCCTCCCAACCCTAGTGGAGGGTTGCAGGTTTAGGGTTTAAGACCTTAACCCCATTCCACACCTAAGTCTTCAACTCTCCTCCGGCTGTCCAACCCTTAACCCTAAACCCTCAACCCATAAACCCCAAAACCTAAAGCCTTCCTAGGAGTGCCGTCCAGACCCATGCCGCATGCAGCCACTTGGGGAGCACTTCAGATGTGGTTTTACTCTCATCACGTAGCTAGGACCTTAGACGCTGTACTTCTTGGGTGTCCCCCATGTTCCTAACAGTTTAGGGCTTGGGGTTTTGGGTAGACCTTTAACTTGAAGAGGTTCCCCTATATTCCTAAGATTTTAGAGGTTCTGCAGCAGTTCCCCTATATTCCCATTACAGGCACCTAAAAGTTAACTTTCAGTAGGGGTGCTGAAAGTTAACTTTCATTAGGGGTCCCATGTGCCATGGTCACTGCTGACTCCAGCATGTCCAGCATGGTCACCTACTGTAGGTGCTTGCATAATTGCCAAAACTTATGGTTCTATGGTTCTAGGTTCCTTGCATGTTTAGAGGACCTCTAGATTATACTGGTAAATTTCTAGGCGATTGTGTTACCGCCTTTCCGCATATAACGTTTCGCAACCCAGTCTACCCTCGCAGGTTACAGACAGCAGCCTGGTTTGCGCTGAGCCCTACTGCCCTTAGCCCTAAACCACGAGGGCCCTTTCCATTTGTCTGGCGGCCTAGTCGGCTGAAACATTTTGTCGGTCCCTGGGGCTCATAAGGGTTCAGGAACCTGCTAACAACAAGGGTTTACAAGCGTTTAGGGTCTAGGGTTTGACGAATGCAGGGGATAGAAAATGTCGTCCGCATTCCTGGGATCTCTCCATGCAATTCGGGCGGTCGGGGCTTTGGTTGTCCGTACTGTTGAGGCAGTCCAGAAGGGCCTCAAGGTATAATGGAGGACGGGTCCGGGATCAACCAGTTTGGAGGGCCAAGCGTTGCATGCTTGGTTTGTGTAACGGCCATAATAGTACACCGAAAAGAGTGAGCAGCGGTAGCTTCGACCTCTTGCAGTTTTGACTTACAAGAAAGCAAAAAGCACGGGAACTCTTGCATTGGTTGCTGCCAGATGGCCTGCGTGCTGCAAGGGCATAGGTTTCGTGTGTCCGCATGTGCGCCGTGTTCGTCAGTAGCACTCCTGAGGCACACCACTCATGTTTTCATGGTTTCATTGAAGGGCTGTCTTCGCCCCTGCCCCTGCCACGCATGATCTACATTGGGGCCCTTTTCGGAAGTCTCTGGATCCAAGACTTCGATGAATTGCATTTTTAATGGGCCCGGCCCGTCATGCATTGGAATCCCTAAAATGTGCGTAGGACATCGATTTCAGACTGGACTTACCTTGCTTGGGCTTTGGATCGGATTTCATGTTTTCAACGCTTTGCAGACGTTCTCTGTGATCCCTTCAAAGCTGCATTCCCTGAAATTGGAGGAGGGACCTTTGTTAGCTGTTTCCAAGAAGGCCAACCTATCCTCATAGTACTACGTATGGTTTCTGCAGTAGGAATTTGCTTCTGGTTTGTAAGTATTTCTATCGGAGACGACCCCTGGTTTCCGGCTAAGGCCGCAAGGTGCATTGGCCAGTCTAGCCTGTTTCTTATGTAGGGCTTAGGAATCCTTTTTTGTGAGTAGTTTCCTGTAAGAAGGATTGTAGTGAATAGTATTTTGGGGTTGTACATTGCTCCCTATTTATGGACCTACGATGTAGCCTACCCATGGTTATGCAGAATCGGCGCTTGAAACGGTGCCGTTTACCGCTGGTGTTTGTTCGTGATTGTGCTTTAGGTGAGAGGAACCTCCTTCAACACCCAAACCCTAAACCCTAAATCCTAAACCTTCAAAGGCCTCCACTAGTTTCCGGCCTTCTGTATGGGCCCAGGTTTTCGATTTGCACGCATTTTCAACAAAAGCATGAGGCTGTTTTTTTCGCTGCCTGGGGTAGGGCTTCAGTCCTGAGATGTTACAAAGCTCTTCTAATGTATGGAGCAGGTGACAAATGGCCCCCAATAAAGCTCAGAGCTCTAAAGGCATGATCCCTAAACCCTGAACCTTAACCCTGAGTCTGGAAGTAAGGCCCATTGACCGTGCCTATGGCACCGGCTGCGGCGATGGCAAAGCCAGTAGAATCGAATCGGGCACTGACTGCTGCTTGGTTTGGGGTATACGATTGGTTTTCTTTTGTCAGGTTAGAAGTTTTCAGGGCACCCATGCTCTTGGGCATGCCCATTTGCGCAGTTTCCGTTGTTGGCTGTACAGGTTCTATGAAATATAAGCTAGATCGTTTCACCTCGGAATATGCTGTTCCGCTAAACCCTAAACCCTAAACCCTACTCTGTCACAAGCTGGCATAGAGTGTTGAGAGCAGGCTGCTATACTGGGCTGTCTTCACACTGGTAGGCCAGATGTGCAGATATGTACTATAGGGTTTAAGGTTCAGGGTTCAGGGTTTAGGGTTTAGTATCCCCCGTAATTAGTAACCACTGTAATACTCCCCATATAATCCCCCATTACATAACCTCCCTTTAAGGGGTTAAGACTATAGCTCAAATGTGGAGGGAGTACTGTGCTCCCTTTGCGTAGAGAGTTGGGCAGAGTGATTCAATGAATTCTCGTATTTCCTTGGGAGAACCCTAAGGAATCATTAAACAATGTTTTTTTTTTTTTTTACAGATTTAGGGGATTGCAAAATCATGACCTGGACCTCCCAAACCACCATAATATTAGCTGATGTACCCATAGTTTTCGTGTTCAGGTAAAGGCTCTTATTTTTGATATTAACCCTAAACCCTAACCCTAAACCCTAAACCCTAAACCATTTGGGGCATGCAGGTAGGAGCTCCGGGTTCGGCTTTGAGGTTATGGTTTAGGGCCCAGGGCCTTGGGAACAAGGAGTACAGACTTGGTCAGGGCAAACTTTTATGGGTTTAGGGTTTAGGGTTTATGGTTTAGGGTATCCTCCCCCAAACACACACGGATGCCGCGTTTTGAAAGGACGGTATTCTTCGCGGGGCCTGTCCGATGTGTAAAACACTGCAAAATGAAGGGCGTCTTCTTGATTTCTGAACTGTACATCAAAAGCGGAGATGCCCAGTGTCAGGACCCCCATGCCGTTTCCGAAACCCTTAAACCTCTCCAGATGCCCCTTGTATGGCTACATCGCTGCATGCACGCCCACGCCGTATTGCCTCAGGGATGGCTATAGGGGGCCTTGAAATGAGGTATTCCTACATGTCTCCCTATTCCCACCTGAGCCCTATACCCCGTTCCATCAAGCCCCAGAATCAGGTGATGCTCGGTGTCAAGACGGTTATGCCCCTTCAGCTAGCAGCTTGACCCCAGTATGATTATAAAAGTTTAGGGTTTAGGGTTTAGGATGGGGACCCTGAACCCCATTATAACATGCCAGAGTCTCTTAGAAGTACTGTTGTAGAAAACGCTTGTCGTTTTGGTAACATGCCTGCCTAGTAGAAGGCGCTTTGGTAATAGGCCTACCTAACAGAAGGCGCATGCCCCGTTGTTCCTAGGTAGGGTTTGAGGTTCTGGGGGTCATGATGTGTTCGTTCTACTAAGATGCGGGTCACCCTTTTTACTTGTAGGGCTGAGGCTTTAGGGTTTAGGGCCCCAAAGCAGAAATAGGGACCCTTCTTTTCTGTAAACCCTAAACCCTAAACCCTAAGGCCCCTGATGGACATTTATGGGAGCTGTTTGCTATCATCCTTGCCACCACCACTACGTCTGTCATGTGTAGACCTTTCGTGCGGTTCGTCTGCCTTTTGTGCGATCGTCTTATGTCTTGCTTTCATCTGGGTTGAATCGCCTAGGTTTAGGGCTTAGGGTTTCGGGTTTAGGGTTTAGGGTGTGTTCTTATTTCTGTTGCGACGGCTACTTGCAATTTGTTATGACTATGGCTGCACTGTGGCTTGATTTGCGGCTCCTAGCTTTGACATCGTCACAAACTCGGTCGAGATGATTGGTACAACTGATGCCGTTGATCGTGCTACCCCTGATCTTGGGAAGCCCTAATCCGTATAAACCCCTCTATAAAACCACTTTCCATTTGATGTTCCATGTTCTCTTCCACTTGCTCCTCCGTTGTTGGGGGTAATAAGCACGAAGAGTACTACCCAGTGCTGGCGTAGTAGTGGAACTCAGGGTTTAGAGAGAGAGAGAGAGGGATGAAGTATGTACGCCACTCTGTGGGATGAAGAGTTCATGGGAGGGAGCGCAGGCCCCGGAAAAAAAAAAAAAAAA
>CAJNIZ010005692.1:102991-118542 GCA_905231905.1 Symbiodinium pilosum | reverse complement strand
ACCCTAAGACCTAAACCCTAAACAAAAAATCCTGGGTTGAAGTGTAAGGCTTCGCAGCCAAATACCTTGTCTGAGGACATTGGGATTTGCCTTGGAACATACACAAAAGGTTTAGGGGCTTCGGGTTTAGGATCTAGGGTTTACGATTTAGGTTGTGGGATTTGGGGTTTAGGATTTAGGGTTTCGGATTTAGGTTGTGGGATTTAGGGTTTAGGATTTAGGGTATGGGTTTGAGAAATGCTGAGTGAGACATGCTACATCCTGTTTCTACAAAGATGTCAAGACATGGGCAATTTGATTGGAGCACGCTGGCATTTCGAGGAGGCTGCTCGAAGGCGATTTCTAATTCGGACACGATTGTGCCTTTTCTACCCTGTGGACCTCAATAGCAGTGCACCCCGCTCGGGAGGGGCCAATCTAAACCCTTAAACTGGAACCCATTAATCCTAAACCAACCTACATAACCCCATTTGGGCCCCGACTCATGGTGAAGAGGCCGCAGTCCGCAGACGACCGAGTTGGTTGCCCAGACCTGACAAAGGATAGCACCCAACAATGGAGACTCAAATCGAAAACTAAACGGCAGCTACTAACTATGCATTAGGCTATATGAGGCTGAACAAGGTATTTGTGGGGATAGTGCAGGAATAACGGAGAATCAAATGGAAAAGTAAATGGACAACGAAATGGACACCTGGACTACATAAGGGTGTATGGGGATATGTATAAGCCTTAAAGCTGCCAATATCATTCTGAGGTCGATTTGAGGTACTATATGCCTTAGACATACAAGGAATTTTGGAGTGCAATATTGATGAGTGTTTGGGCCCCGCATATTGGATAGATGATGGGCATAGGGAAGGTAGATAGAGAAGCAGGCAAACATACACGTACAAGAAGGATTGCTAGTCGCCGATTTCCATTTACTTCGGATCACCTGGAGAGTCGGGAACTTAGTAAGTAGGTTAATAATGGGGATAACTGGGGTTGTAACATGGCTTATAAGGGGTAATTCACCTACTTCCTAAGTACCCCGGAGCATAAGAAGACAACCGTCAGCTAAGCTAGGGATGCGCAACTGACTGAGGAGAAAAGCCGCAGTGGCAGCCCAAACCCTAAACCCCAAACCCTAAACTCCAAACCCTAAACCTCAAATCCTAAACCCCAAATCCTAAACCCCAAAACCCTAGACCGCAAATCCTAAACCCCAAATCCTAAACCACAAATCTTAAACCCCAAATCCTACACTCCAGTAGAGACTTGAAGCTTACAGGAATATTCCCCATCATTCGAGCATAGTCTAAACTCCTAGTATCCCCTGAAGAACCCCTGTCATATTCCCCTATATAGGGTTCAGCTCCCTGTAAGGAGTTTAGACTACAGTTCATGTATACTCGGGAGCTCCCATTTCTAATACGTACCGAAGTCCAAGCCATATTCGGAGCCATGCTTTTAGGGTTAGGGGTTTAGGGCTTATGGTTTAAGTTAAAGTTCAAGCCTAAGTTCGGGTTTAGGGCTTCTGGTTTAGGGTTTTCCTATCCTCTTTGATACTTTTTGCGGGGAACTTCACGTAGAGTTCGGAGGCCGAGGCCGGCCCTCAACTCTCACTAGGGTTTAGGGTGGGTTTAGGGTTCAGGGTTTAGGGTTTAGGGTTTAGGGTTTTGGGAGTAAGGGTTTGGGTATATGTCCAAAGCCATGGACTGTCTTGAACTTTGGGATTCTCACGACTGAACCCGAAGCCTGCCCCCAACCCTACACACCCTAAACACTAAACCCCAAAATCCTATGCCCCAAAAGCCCTAAGGCCCAAAGCAAAGACCCTAAACTGATTCTCTGACCAAACTGGGGGCCCGCGCACCATCTTGCCAAGATCGCAGCCGCAGCAGAAACCCTAAAGCATTTAGGGTTTGGGCTCAGCAACGCTTGGGAATTGGCTTTCGGGTTGGGTCCCTCCCCTTTACAGTGACTGCTACCACAGTAGGTACTAGGAGTGAACATAGCCTCTTAGTACAGACCCCTACAGAAAAAGGACTGGTACTGTAAGGGGGAATGACCCAAGTTTTGGGTTAAGGGCTTGGATTCCTCCAAAAGGGCCAAAGCCACCAGGGAGGGGCATTGAGGAGTGTTCCAAGGATATTAAGCAGATTCCGTACATTTTGTCCATACCAGCTCCGTCATTTCTCTAAACCCTACAACCTAAACCCTCTTGAACATTCCGAGGCCTGCTTGTGTCTACAGGCCCTTAGTTGGAGGGGCCTTTTCGTGCAGGATGCTGGAGGCTGGAGGATTGCCAGATCCCTCCTGTGCATTTATAGATGAATATGGTAGCCTTAAGGGGATCCCAATATAGACCCACAAAACGATCTTCCTTATGATAAGAACCCAGAAAAATGCCCCTAAATTGGGGATCCCGCCCCCCTCCCCTTTTCATCTCCATGGAATCTGGGAATCTGGTATCACCCCACCCTCCCAGAATCCCGCCTCCATTTCCCCATTTACTCCACGAATTCTCTCCCCACATCCTACCAAACCCTACTTCCAGCCTACCAGAACCCCTTGTCATTTTAGCTTAAACTCTTTCTTCCATGTACTCACACCAAAACTCAAAGCCAGCTCAGAACCCTAAATCCTAAACCCCCCTAATTCAACTCAGAAGGCCAGGGGTCTCCAGACCCTCCGAAGGCCTCCATCCAGGCCTCCTGGGGCCTCCAGCACCCCGGGCGCCTACAGGCCTCAGAAGCCTCCAAGGGGTTGGAATCCCAAACCCAAAACCCAAAATGCAAAACCCAAAAAGCAAAAATCAAAAACCCTAACACCAAAACCCAAAACCCCCAAATCCGAATAATCAAAAACATCCTTAATGTTATATATATATATGTGTAGAGGTAGGGAAGGTACAAGCTGGACTGTCAGTCTTCCCCTGCCCGCAAAAAAAAAAAAACGCAGCATGCTCCTGCTCCCACTTCCCAAACCGGTATTGGGTTTAGGGTGTAGGGTTCAGGGCTTAGGTTTTAAGGTCCCTAAACCTTGAACTCCCAAACCCTGAATCCTAAACCCTCAACTGTACACCCTAACCTAGCAGTTGTCACTTGATGTTCCCTTTTCTCGTCTGTCTGATACTCCATAAATGGAGCTGTAAATAGTAATACGTCTATGTAAAACTAAACCCTACATAGTAGCTTCCATCTTTTTTTCCACTATCAAATACATGTATATGTAAACCCTAACCTAACCCCTAAAACCCTACAACTAAAGCCTAAATCCTAAAACCCCCAAACTGCAGCTGAAGGAGGGGTCCCGTGCTGCCTCCGAGTCGGGAACTCTCGTGTCGCCAATGTCTGGCCAGGACTCTCGGTTTAGGGTTGAGGGTTTAGGGTCTAGGGTTTAGGGTTCAGGGTTCAGGGTTCAGGATTTAGGATTCAGAGTTTAGGGTTTAGGGTTTAGAGTTCAGGGTTAAGGATTAAGGGTCTAGGGTTTTGGGTTTGGGGGTTTAGGGCGCGGAGTTCCAGAGTTCAGGGTTCATGGTGTCGGGGGTTGGGGTGTTCCCTGTCTAGGGTTTAGGGTTTAGGGGTTTAGGAATAGGGTTATGGCTTTGGTCATGGTCAAGATGAATATCAAAAAGCCATGTAGGGTTTCGGGTTTAGGGCGATCACTCTGCTCCTCAAATGAGCTGTGACAAACACAGCAATACCATGTGAGCTATAATCTAAACTCCTAGAGGATCCCCCTTGGTAACCCCTAAATACTCCCATATATATATATATATAGTCCTCTACAGAACCCTCTGTAAGGAATTTAGACTATAGATTGTAGTTATGCAAAATACCTGCGCCCCAAAATGCTACAGGGCAGGTTCCCTCGTTGGTTAACATCTGCTTCTAAGGAAGCATCTTCCCAATGGCCCCTCCTTTGGAAGTATGATTGGAGACTCATGATTTTGCAAGCTTGAAGAGCTTTGCAGATGCGGAAAAGGCAATTTGTGTGGGCTGACCACCCAAGATAGCATAGAACCTGCAAAAGTGCCACATCAAGACTGTCCTAGACGCGGGCTATGCAGGGTTCCTGTTCGATTGGGAAAAGGTATCCTTTTGCTCTTCATGGCTCAGACTACAAGAAGGTTCTCCGCAAGATATGGTAAGTTACTCAAGCGCCAATACCTAAAATAGGGCCGGTGAACGCAACATGTCACTGTACATATGCCCACATGGCGAAGGAACTTTAGTCGTCAAAGTAGCAGGATTAAAAGAATAACAACATGATCAGAACAGTTCATGTAGCACTAAACAAAGGAAAAACAACAATACAACCAATAGTGTGTTTGTGTGGCCGCCCTCGTCAAACTTATGGCCAACAGCCTACCACAGAATGTTACTGTTGATATCGCACCCTTCGCTTCAGGGCCATGGATTGGGAGCAGATTTTGCGCGTAGGGCTCGCGATTGGTGGTTAGTAGGGAATATATGGGAATATATTATAAAGGGATTATATAGGGAGTATATGCCCTATTCCCTACTAACAACCAGTAAGAATTTTCAGAATTTACCCTAAGGTTTAGGGCTTTAGGGCGTACAGCCGCCCGGGACACCCTTCTCCACCGGGACACCCTAACCCCTAAACCATTCAATTCGCAGGGCCCGCAAGCCACGTCGCAGGTAACGGCCTGCGACCCGCAGACGCCAAAACGAATGGGAAGTTCTCCAAAAGGGGGATAACGGCTGTGTATAGTCCCCCTTCAGTAGATAGAATATGCAGTTTTATAGGGGTTATATAGGGATAATGGAGAAGAAAGTGGAAACCACTATTTAGGGTGTAGGGTCTAGGGTTGTTTATAGTCCCCCTTAAGTAGATAGAATATGGGGTATATGGGGATCTTATTGTAGTATACCCAAAGCCATGGTCACACAGAGCAAGTAGATTAATAATCCCTCTACCCCCATATGATGACACCAGTTATCCCCATCATTAACTTACTTCCCAAGTCCCCCTAACCCTCCGAGTAGTGACAAGGACCCTAGGGATATAGGGAGACTATGCAAGTCCCTCGTAAGGATTGTTTGCAGCTCATGTTGCAAGTCTCTCAAATAGCTGTGCGGACCTCTGATGTATTTCGAGGACTCCCGGCAGGTTTCACGAAATCCCCATGAAGGTTTCGGTCTAGATGTCCCAAACAATCGGAAGATTGAAGGGCAGGATTGTGATATCCTGCACCACAATACTCGGCCATTCTGCGGGACCTTTCCTACCCTGCAGGATGTGTTCCAATGGATGAACCTGCGCAAAGGTCTGTTACAACTATCCGCTGCAGGAAAAGCCTGGAAAAAGCCTGCCTGGATGCTCGCGAGGACTTGAACAGCAGATTGATTACTAAACCCTAATATTACCCCAATATACTATAGTAGTTTCCATTTTCTTTTCCATTATCCCAATATAATCCCAATATAACCCCTATGTATTAGAGTAGTTTCCATTTTCTTTTCCATTATCCCAATATTATCCCAATATAACCCCAATATAATCCCAATATATACCCTATAATACTGTAATAGTTTCCATTTTCTTTGTCTGGCCTTTGGTGAGCTAGGAATGCAGGAGTTTAGGGTTTAGGGTTTAGGGTTAGTAGTCCCATCGTACTCGTTTCCATTCCAAATTTTCCATTCCTTCATTCCCAGCGAACCAAAGGCCAGTAGTTTCAAGGATTACAGGGCTCCTGAACCCTAAACCCTATATAAATTCTAAACCCTAATCCCCTATATAACCCCCCTTTAAAGGCTTTGGACAATATTCGTGGAGTTATGAAGCAGGATTTGTACTGCGCGAGACCATGCTGAGATGTCAGACACTCGCAGCCAGACCCTCAAAATTCCCAACCGCAAACGCAGGCCCTAAACCCTAAACCCGAACAATAAGAACTCGCAGAATTGGCTGTATTGTTGCCCTATAACCTCTTACATGTCTGTACCTGGAAAATCAGCTCTAATATCTGGAGCCTCTAAACGTGGTTGGCTCAAAGTTCGGAGTCCAGTTCTTGAGATCTGATGATTGGGATAAGGGTGCCTTCTAGTCAAGTTGAATGATGTAAAGTTTCGTTTAGGGAACCCTTAACAGAACTCCAACCAGCAAGATGGACTATGTGTTTCAGAAGAGTACTTGGAGGGTCAGGGGGACTTACTGTAGCAAGGAATAGAGAAACCAACAGAAACTACTACGTTATCTAGGGTTGAGGGTCAAGGGAACTTCATAAAGAGGTGCTGGGGATAGTTGGGGTCATCAGGCAGGCAAGCTACCTCTAGCTTGGGACCAACAATACTCAAATTCAGACTTAAACCGGTTGGGTGTTAGGGTGTTGCCATACTGGAATCAATTATCCTAGTCGCATATCCGAATCGGCATGACAATGGAAGACGACTGCACACGTGCCAGCTCAAACGCTTTTTGTCTGACTGCACTCATTGATTACGCGATTTGCGCAGCAATACCGTGCACAGTCTGGAGTCTAGCGGCGGAAAGAAACAAGCGCATGTATCTCCTCCAAGTCCCTCTAACGTCAATGGAAAACTGAACTTCTTCGCAGCTCAAATCCCAAGCCCAAATAAAGGTTCAGAAAACCCATAAACTTGCAACCCTAAACCCTGAACCCGAAACTCTATATAACCCATTATAGTCGTTTTCATTTTCTTTTCCATTATCCCCTGGGTTATTCACCCTTACAGCAACAGTTACCACAAGAGGTAATAGGAATTATAATCGCCCCTTAATAAGGCCCCCTTTAAGGACAGTTACTGGGTGGGGGAATGACCCAAATTATCCCTATATGAGCTATAGTCTAAACTCCTAGTATCCCCCTTAATAACCCCTATAATACTCCCCTATATAATCCCTATAAACCCCCCTTAAAAAGATTTAGACTTCAGCTCATATCATCCCTATATCTAATTAATGCCTCATCCCGGAGGTCTGCTCCACTGAACCCTAACGGTGGATACTAAAAATCCTGCATGACCCTAAGTACCCTATACACTGGGAATTATGGTACTACGTATAGTATATGGGGGTTTCCCAAAATTAGGGGTACCATTTGGGGGTCCCCATAATAAGGATTATAGTATTTTGGAGTGTATATTGGGGTTCCCTTATTTTGGGAAACTACCATATATACGAAGGTCATGCAGGACTTGTACTATCAACAGTAGCCCGGGCATGCTCACATGCATTGTCTTACTTCAAAATTGGGGTCAGTTGTCAAAATCGTGGTCCCCTTTTGGGTCGCCATTACAAAACGCCCTAAACCCTGAACCCTAAACCTAAGGTATCTAAAAAGGGATTGTAATCCTGACCAGCCCCCATGCAGCACTTAGACCAACTTAGACCCCTAACCGTGCGTTCCGCGCCGAACATCTAAGGCTTTTGTAATTTCACTCCAGCGTTGAAACTTCTCCTTTGCACAAGCCAGTGACATGTGCCTTTCTATACTCCATGTCCTTTACTTTGAAAACGGACGCAGATGCAACACGATTTCATTTTATGTAAAGCATGCCGACCAACTTTGGTCCCCAGACCCCCTAAAGGATCCAAAAAAAGGAACCTACCAATAATCCCTAGTTTCCCCAATGTAGTTATGAGGATCATTTTGGGGGTTCCATTTTTTGGATCCTTTAGGGGGTCTGGGTCCATGCTTGGATCTTGTGGAGCTGCTCCACTCACAGAAGTCGACAGGTTGTGATTGCAGGCCTGGCAATGCATTTTGGGGGGTAAGCATATTACAACGGCACCCTTTAAGGGCATCCACAAGAGATTGTAGGGTGTTACCTGGTTGTAACTTGGATTGTGCCCTTCCTAGCTTGTTTTTCCGTTTTTCGGATCACTTATGCGGCAAACTGCAAGGTACCGCGGTGGCGGTAAGGTATGATACTGTATGATGCTGTCTACCCGTAGGCCCCATGTTCTCTGGTGAAAGAAAAACAATAGGCCCCTAAACCTTAACATGAAACTCAAAAGCCCTCAACCTTCAACCGTTTCCTCTGAACCCTACAACGTAAACTCACCCTAAAGGTGAAACGCTAAACCTAGACCCTAAACCCCTTGAGCTCCAAAACTGGGGTCCTAAGCAGATTGCCAGAGCTTTCCGGACCATACCGTTGATGATAAAATCTTGCATGACCCTGCACTTCAGGTCTTAGGATCTTTTTCTATAATACCCCCAATTCCGAAGGCATAAAGAACTTAGGGTCACGCAGGATTTTTCAGTATTAGCCACCCTAAATCCTAAACCCCAAACCCCTAAGCCCTAAATCCTAAACCCTAAACCCCTAAACCCTAAACCCTAAACCGCGGTCCCTCCCCAGGGCGCAGATGCTTAAGTGGACTGAAGGGATTGTCACAACTACTTAAATTTTGCCGTAAGCACATCTTGATGCAAACCTTAAGCTGAGGAAACCTGAGCATGAGAACTAGGACTTGAAGCAATGGCACGTTTGTTTCCTTCAGAGTTGTTGGAGTTAAAGGATTAGGATTTGTAGTCCACCTGAAGTAGATAGAATATGGGGTATATGGGGATCTTTTTATAACATTGCCAAAGCCATATTCTATCTACTTAAGGGGGACGATAGGGTTTAGGGTCTAGGATGGCCAGAAGGCTTCGGACTTGAGGTATGCGGCCAATTTATGAAATGTAGAATATTGGAGCTAGGCACGTACTTCTAGAGGTGTAGGGTTCAATTGTCTCTCCAAACTCTTTGTCCTCTGGTTGGACATCCCTAAACCATAAACCCTAAGCCCTAAACCCATACTGCTTGGGGAAGCACACGCGCTTTCCTTCTGAGACGCTCCACATCTTCCTGCAGCTCGCTTCATAAGGTTTTATAGCAAAGTAATAAAAGATAGATAGTAATTCCAAGTTTCACAGTAATAATACGAACCGTAAAAATAAATGGAAAAAGGAAGTCATAACAATAGAAATAGCAGCAACAGTGGTAATTACAGCATTTTGTGAAGCACGATTGGATATTTCCCCAGGGAGCAATCGCCAACAAAAAAAAAGATGAGCGCCGCAAACAGTGACCCGATATAAAGACATCCCAGCGCATGCAGTCGGACCTCGAACAGACTATTTCGTCTGTCGCCCGCGTCGCACACAAACTGTGCCGACAGCCGCGTTGAGGAAGGCTTCCCTGGCGTGGAAGTTGTTGGCTTTGAATAGGGTTTAGGAGTTTTTCTAACTGGGCAGGAAGTGGACCGTGTAGGCATGACCAGGTAGCCATGCAAGCAAAACTACTGGAAGCGACGACACTCCTCCTACTACTGCTGCTGCTGCTGCCGCCGCCTTCGAAGTAGATCCAGGTTCGGCTATCTTCATGTGTTCGTGCGGATGGCTACACAAAGCTTCTCACGGTGTCGTGGCTGACTGCTTGTTCCTTTTGATGCTTTCTCTTCTTCGAACACCACATAATCATCCTTGATAGTTTCCCGCTACGTCCTAAAATGCTATATAAGAAGACTTGGTAGAATTGTGACTCGAAAATTAGACCCGAAAAGTCTAGCCCTTATCATGGGGACCCTCAAAAGGTAGCCCAAACTTTAGGAAACCCTAAACCCTAATCCTTACACTCTAAAACCTAAACCCTAGTCTCTAAACCCTAAACCCTGATACCTAAACCCTACTCGCTTAACCATACATATCCCCTCTCATCCCGTGAAAGCTACCCCAAGTTTTGGGAAACTCTCACTTCTGGCAAAGACTTCACAAGATCTCCAATCCCCCTGAAGTTCTTCTAGATGGAAGACTTTACCTAGGTTCCCCAGTAATCCCATAATAATAAGGGTACCCTTTTTCCTAATGTTCAGCTTTAATAAGGAGACCCCAAAAACAAAAAGGGGAAAAGGGTACTACTGGGGTACCTAGTTACAAACTACTTCTTCTAGAGCCCATTATAGTAGTTTCCATTTTATTTTCCGTTATCCCAATATTACCCCATTATACCATAGTAGTTTCCATTTGCTTTTCCATTACCCTAAACGCTAAACCCTGAACCCTAAACCCTAAATCCTTTACAAACTCACAAAGTTGGTTGAGGCTTGAAAGGTGGCGGTTAGCGACTCTGGGTTGGTAGAGGGTTTAGGGTAGAGAGTTTCAGGTTTAGACTTTAGGGTTTCGGGTTTAGGTAGGGTTTGGGTAGGGTTCAGACAGGGTTTAGGTAGGGTTAAGGTAGGGTTTAGGTAGATTTTAGGGTTTAGGGTTTAGGGATCGGAAGATCATGACACTGACGCTGGCAAGCTGAATGCTGGCAGCCACCGTGACTGCACTGGCTAGACCGCAGGCCGTCCAAACACCTGTTGGCCTAATCCCGGGGCCCTGGCGTTCAGTATTCATTCAGGATGCAGAATTTGCATGGACCCCATGCCAACCACCAGAGCAGACGACATAACCGCAACAAAGTCGTCTCCGCAAGGTTCCAAGCCATGCTAGGGTGGATAGAGGAAATCTTGTATCACCTTGTGTACTGCATACCCCTCGGAATTATAATCTTGCTGGGTCCCTAGGTGCTGCATGTAGAGGCCTCACGAAGGACCAGGAAACATCTTACGTCAAGCACCTTAGGGTGTATACCTGAGGCCAGTTCGGGGTATAGCGTTTTAAGGTTTAGGGTTCAAAGGTCTGGGGTTATAGGGTTTGGGGATCGAGGCCCCGCATCCTATAGCTAGTTTAGGGTAGCTACTTTGGCGGTTTCCTTAAATTGGGGGTGCCTGTTGAGGGGTCCCAATAATAAGGATTATAATATATTAGTGTCCATATTGGGGTCCCCCGATTTAGGAAAACTACCATTTAGCGTTTAGGGTGTGTTCTCCCAAGGTTGACACCCTGCATTTTTACGTGCTGAAAACAGCCACGAAGGTTGGTGCCGGGTATGGCTTGATGCCAGCAGATGCGTCGGCAAATGCATCGGCAAAGCGGATGAGCAAGGAGAAGTGTAGAAGTCCTGCTTAATGGGCTTAGGGTTTAGGGGTTTAGGGGTTTAGGGTTTAGGGTTTAGGGCTAGCTGCTTAAGTTATATGGGTAGCTCCCAAAATGATGGGTTTAGGGTTTCGGGTTTATGGGTAGCTCCCAAAATGGAGGGCCCCTGTTGATTATAGGCAGGTTATGTTAAGGACCGAGTATATAGGGGTACCAAATTGGGACCCTAATTTTGGGAACTACCCATATGAGCTGCAACCAATATGGCTCAGATAATAATGGACATGGGTTCCTCACTACTTAGGGACTAATTAGGGAGTATGCTGAGATACAAGAAGGACCCTGTGTCCAATCTTAGGTAAACCTAACATTCACTGTAGCTCTTTTGGGACCTGGCCGAAATTGCTCAAAATACGGGACCCGCCTTGTAGTAGGACCCCCAGTATGGGACCCCAAGATAGACCCTGATATACTATCATCCTCAATATGGGGATCCCCAAGAAGGGTACCCCTAATTTTAGGAAACCCCCAATATGAGGACCCATACTAGAATGATCCCAGGCCAGTCCGCGTATGGTCAAGATTTCAATCCTAAATAGATGGAATATGGGGTATATGGGGATCTTATTAAAGTATGCCCAAAGTCATATTCTAGCTACTCAAGGGGGACTATACATCAACCTCATCAAATTGTCTGGTAACTAATTCCGATGATAGCCCCTCATCACGCATGTCCTCGCCGACAACAACGCTGTCGTCATTGTCATGAGCAGCAGCATCAGTGTCATCATCCTCGTCCACATCATCGTCATCATCATAATCATCATCATCATCATCATCATCCGCAGCATTACTAATCCCTTCCCCATTCAGGGACGTCAAATCCCGGAAGGGCACTTTTGAAAGGGGCAAGACTACTTTGTAGGGCGCCACCCTGAAGGTAGCCAGCGCTATCTACCTAATATTAAACACATGTTTTGGCCGCTGATTTTAAATATTGCGGGGGTGGGGTGGAAATCGTTTAGTAGGTGGACATCGTTTAATATTGGGGGAAGCGATTCTGACTACAACCACGACCTCTTCTCCGATGCTACTTAACATCACCATCAACGAACTCGGGGTGTCATCAACCGAATGAACATTGCAGAGAAACCGCAGCATCACCACCGTGTCCGCCATCTCCTCCGCAGCCACCACCATTATCACCACCATCGCCACTAACGCTGCCACCATCGCTGCCGCCACCATCACCACCACAACCGCCACCATCAACCAAATGAACAAAGAAACCGCAGCATCACCACCCTGTTCGCCACCACCGCCACCACCACCGCCACCTAAAGAAATGGGACTAAGTGGGAACTGCTGGACACCAAACATGCGCATCGTCAACATTCCAGCTGATGGGAATGACATGCCGTGACTTGTGGTCTGAGAATGCTGCTGGGGCTGTGAGGATTACAGTCAAGGGTCTACCTTCGACACCATGAGATGGCTACTTTCCCCCTTAGAATTTGCAACCGGAATCCTAAGATCGTCTTGAAGATGTTGGCCAGAAAGCTCCACTGTGAGAATGAACCAGGTTGGTATGCAATGCCAGTATAAAGTTGCGCGGACACAATGAAGAACCACAGCAGCTGAACTAGCAAATTCTGACGGGCAATGCACTTCAGTGAGCTCGTTCGGCTGATCCACAACCCCACGCAAGCCAGAACGACGTTGGCCACAAGGCAAAACGCGTTGAAGAAATGATGCTGCTGGAATATGATGTCTCGGAAGTTCGTTGAACCACGGAGCCAGATGAGTAAAAAGACCTGGGAAGGTAAGAAGCACTTGTGTTGAGGGATCACCTCAAAAACTAAATGGACCCTCAACCTTGCACATCTGCGACCCAGCCACGGTGGCTATCAGAAGTGCCCATAAGCCCATGAAAACCTTGAAAGGTGTGGCAAACATCTCCCGTTGACTCACATTCCGCAGCAGATCACAGTCCTGCCATTGCTAGGACTGCATGACATCAGCTGTCAGTAAGTCTGCAAACTGAACACCATTAGTTTTTGGCATGGTTCACAACTATTGTGGGCAACGCCATCAAACCGCAATCAAACAGTACTTTGCTTGCTATTGCACACCGTTTGCAAGACTCTTTCCATCATCCTCTCTTGGTTTTGCTCTCATGTCTTTTTCTAATCCTCTCTTGCCTCTGCTGCAGTTTCTGTTCCTCTTGCCGTTGCTGCCGCTGCCGTTTTTGCTGTGCCGTTGTTGCGGTGGTCACCGTTCATGTTGTTGTTGTTGCTGCTGCTGTTGCTGCTGTTGTTGGTGATGTTGTTGCTGACGCTGTTGCTGCTGTTGTTGTTGTGGTTGCGGCTGCGATTGCGGTTGCGGCTGCATCTGCGACTACGATGGCTGCGGTGCCGCTGCCGGTCCCGGTGCCGGTCCCGGTGCCGGTCCCGGTGCCGGTCCCGGTACCGGTGGTGATGCTAGTGGTGGCGAACGCAGTCCTTCCTATAGCTGCAGAGGACGACCAACATTGAAGCCAACACGCGTAAAGCATCAGCCAGGTCCAGGCATAGATTTGACATGATAACAGAAGCATCGGGCCACAAGTCCTTAGGTCCCATTGCCAGTTGTTATTGACTGTCAACATAGCATTGACTAAAACTTTCTGAGAAAATCACAACCCTTCTCAGAAGGCATCGTAGGATTTTCTTTACCCACGGATCCTGTTCCTCTACGCGACATGCGAGTTTCACGACACCTGTCAAGGCATGATGCAATTGCACCACCCTTGCTACACAGCAAGATCAAGGGTAGTTCTCAAGAAGGTAGAACTCGGACTTCCGAGAAGGGTTCTTGTTGTTGGTAGGAGTTATCGGCTAGGGACTCTGAAGCCCATTCATCCAACTGCTTTCCTGAAGCCTTCCTCAGCCGCCGAATTTTGTGACTGTTCCCAAGCTTGAAGGTATGCTAAAGCGCCCAGCTCTGGTGCTTAGTTATGACTATGCCTGACTTTCAGCGTACGGGGAACCAGACAGGGTCCACTCATGATACTTACCTATGACGATTTCGAAATTTCAGGGTATGCTGGAAACCAGAAAAGGCCAACTGATGATGGTAAGAGCCCTCCAAGAGCACCACTCCGAGAGCTCTCCAAAACCACCATACCATTCAAGATGTCCAGAGCCCCCCAAAACTACCATACCACCCATTCAAGATATCCAGAGCTCTCCAATACCACCATACCACCCATTCAAGATGAACAGAGCTGTCTAGTACCACTGCCCAGCACTTCAAGAGCAAAGCCCACTCCAGAATACAATTGGGCTGGGTTGTCACAAAACCTTCCTGCATGTCATGGTCATGTCATTGTGTTGTCGTCTGGTTGCGGGGGCCGGTTCTGTGATCTTTTGTGAGCACTTATGATAGGGTCCGCTTTTCAGTTGTAGTACGGACCATTTGTTTGCAGTATGGTGGTTCCGTTTGTAGTAGGAACTGTTTTCGGGGGTACGGGGGGAGTGAGAACGTACGTTGCTTGGTTGCATCTACGGCAACGGCAAGCTTCCTTTAAGAGCCCCGGAAACTTGTATAGATGCATGCGGCTTTGCGGATGGATGCTGCGCTCGACATGCTTTGGAGGAAGCAGTGCATTTTTGACGCGTTTTATTTTCTGTCAAACGAACGTCCATGATCAATCTTGTGCGTCTCGCAAGAGTCTCGCTGTGATCTTAGCGAGATGTTGGATGATTTGTCGCTGTCCAAAACTTGTTCGAAAATGGGCCCTTGGCCAGCTTGTATGGGAAGTATATGGAGTTCAAGGCGTCAAGCGTTATGCTTTCAGAAATGCTTTGCAAGAGTATGATTGTCAACAGATCAACGGGATGTTGCGCAGTAGCATGCCTGAGGGCCCCACATACTCCATCATTAAATTTAATCAAAACCTTTTTCGCGAAGTGTTTCGCACGCGTGGTCATGAAGCCAAAACCAGAACGACCCAGTCAACACGCGCTAAGCAACCGCAGGCAAGCAAAAATTTTCGGGATCGAACGCACGACCAAACAAAAATTACCACAAAGATTGCGAAGCTTTTTTCTTGTTTTAACACCCCGGTTTTTTGCAGCAAAAATTAGTGGAAAGCGCACCAAGACCACAGCAAAACGCAGGAAATGGATCCTATGCGCTGGTCTGCGGAAATAAAAATATCAAAAAGTTTGTTGCTCTTTGGACCTCAAAAACTGTCCGTGTGTAAAAAGATAATGCTTTTGGCACGTGGCCAAAAAAACATGACAACCCTTCCAGTGCCGCATTTGCGTGTCTTGCCTTGTTGCTGTTGTTGCTGCTGCTGTCGTTTCCCTCTCTTACCCTATTCCTTGCCATACCTACAAGAACCAGAACCACAGAAAACAGAGAGGAATGCTGAACTCATCCCAGCTTCGGAAACATGAGATGCAAAGTGACAGAGTGCAGCCGCCATCACGAGGTGCAAAATGTCATGCTTCTTTGCCAGGCGGTACCGAGCTAAGGACCAGAAAACTATGCAAAGCAGACTCAGGCAGCGCAATACGCGCACCACCAACCTCATCCAATTTCTGGGTTGCTGTTAAGG
>CAJNIZ010005692.1:81675-91865 GCA_905231905.1 Symbiodinium pilosum | reverse complement strand
AAACCCTAAACCCGAAATCCTAACCAAGAACACCCTGGACTCTTTCCGGCCTGCTTGACGCCCTCACTTGGCTTGTTGTTGACATCCTGAACATACCTGGGATATTGTTGGCTTCCTCGGTAAGTAAACTGCAGAATTCGGGTACAGCAAGTCGAACTCAATTTCTACTTTGCAAGGGTACATACACATGCAATCCGGCAGAGGAAGGTAATGACTGCTTAAGTCGACAAAAAAACAACACGAAACCCTTGGTGGGCATTGTCGTACTCACACGCTCGACTACTTGGAGGATGAGGGGGACTTAGTAGCCATTGCTTTAACCCCAACCAGGCATATATGACCCGAGTTACCCTCACTCTTAACCCACTTAAGAAATCCCCCTTACATTCCAAGTAAGGATGGCGGAGTCACTAAAGGATGGCTTGTAGGGAATTGAGCAAGGGATCCCTAGAGCACATTGGGGTTATGTAAAGCAATAATGGAAAAGAAAATGGAAACTACCATGGTATATTGGGGTGATATATGGAGAATGGAAAAGAGCATGAAAACTACTAGAGTATCTTCATGTAGTCCCTTGTAATCCTAAATAGAAATTAGGGTTTAGGGTTTAGGGATATCCCATTCTCCCCATGTTCCCATCTCACAACCACCAAATTCAAATCGCGAGATCTCCACTAAGTGCTAGATCGCTGAATGAACTGTTTTACGCTTACCCCCTGCACCTTCAAGCCTCTTGTGCAAGTTGGGAGCTTTCCTCAAGAGCCACACCGTGAATGGAAACTTGGGTCTAGGACTTGGGGTTAGGGTGCCATGGGCACTTCGAAAGGCCTATAACCCTATAACCCTGAACCCTCTTCACGGAAGTATCACTCCGAGGGCCTCAGGGACCTAGAACATGCACTGCGTATACTCATAACTTCCACCTGAAGAAGATCCTAGGGTTTAGGATAGAGAGTTTAGGGTTTAGTTGACTACAATTATGGTACACGGTGTAGGAACTTAGTATACTGGATCTCCAGGTATACTAAGCCACATAATAACTCCAGCTATCCGTAGTATTAGCCTACGTACTGAGACCCCCTGACCCCAAGCCCTAAACCCCTAAATCCCTGAACCCTAAATCGTCTCCTTGGCCCCTAAACTCTGAACCCAAGGGAGTATAATTAGTAAGGGTTCTACACATATACAAGTGAGAGGAGCAGGAGCCCAAGATTTAAGAATTCCTGCCTAAGATCTGCAACAGATATAGCAAGGGAATCATGTAGAGAATTTCAAGACCCCACAGGATGTGAGAATGCCTTTACAAATATTCGAAACACAGCTAGTCAGGGATGTACATATAAATTACAAGGAACCCAGGTTTTCAAAATCCCTCTTTAGGTTTGAAGCACATTCAGTGGAGGTTGATATGTAGAAAATGGGGGAGACCCGGATGTGAGACTTCCTCTTGAAGTTTTGCGGCGCAAGTAATAAAGGAATTCAAGAGGAAGTCAGGAGCACAGGCTATGACTCTTCCCGTTGAATTCGACGTCAATTCAGTAGGGGATTTATACAAAGAAAGCCAGGAGTTTAGACAATAACCCCTATAATCCCCCTATAGAATCCCAGTTTCCATTTCATTTTCCATTTTCTTTTCCATTTGATTCTCCACTATTAAGGGAGATACTAGGAATCTAAACTATAGCTACACATGATCTCAGAATTTCTCTGGAAACCCTAAACCCTAAACGCATCCCCTTGAGCTCGAAATGAATTTTGGGTTCAGGGTTTAGGGTGTAGGGGTTTAGGGTTTAGGGGTTTAGGGTTTAGGGCTTAGGGATCTTTACAAAGAGAAAAGGGAAAGCTCAGGACTCGAGAAGTCCTCCTTAAACTTGAAGCATAATGTAGACCCATGATTCATAAACTCCCTCCTTCTAAGGGCCTGAATATTAGGATCCCTATTTAAAATTCCTATGAAGGGGAAGGGGTTTATCAATCAGGGGTCTGGAATATTCAGTAAGGGATTTATGGTATGTAGCAGGGACCTTATTAAAAGGAAACGAGGAGCCAGGATTCAAGGATTCCTCTTTGAATTTGAGGCCCACGCATTCATGGAGTCGTATAGAGACAAGTAGGAGCCCAGGCGTATGGATTATTTGGGTTGGGCACTCGCTACCGAGCCCTGATGGTAGAACCCGAGATCGATTCGCACTGCTGGAAAGATTAGAGGCCCTTACAGTCGATGCAGGTCTACCTGGATAATTAAGAGCTATTATACAGATGCTGGAAAATCAACGATTAATGAGGCGAAGATACCGGACAAAATCTACTCAAAAAAATCAAAAGACCAAAGCAACCAAAAAAAAGAAACAAACCAAAACAACATTGAACGATATATATATATATGGTATATATATACACGAAAGACAGATTCCAAACTTGGTGAAAGTTTTGTGTTTTAGGTTTGTTTGTCTTTTGCTTGTTGTTTGGTCTGTTGGTCTTTTGTTGTTCTTGTAGGATTATATAGGCATTATGCGGAATATATTAGGGATAATGGAAAAGAAAATGGAAACTAATATTTAGGGTCTAGGGCTTGGGGTTTAGGGTTCGTGGTATAGGTATGAAGGTTTCAGGTTTAGGGTGTAGGGGTCAAGGTTTAGGTTTAGAGATTTGGAGTTTAAGGTTTGGCGATTGAGGTTGAGGCCTTGGGTTTGGGGTTTGGGGTTTAGGGTTTGGGGTTTAGGGCTTTAGGGTTTGGGGCTTAGGGCTTAGAGCTAAGGGTTTGCCAAGTAAACATGATGTCCAACCCCTTCCAACTCTCAACAGGAACCCTCAGAATCAACCCTCGAGATGGATCCAAGAATGAAGAGTTGCACTGCGCAGGCCATGACTTTCACAACGAAACAGGGCTTTTCATCTCAGGAAAGCCGGATCATGAAATCAAAAGGAGGAAGCAGCTACCGCAAGCCCCTAAAACCGTAACCCTATGCCCTAAACCCTTAAACCCTTAAACCCTTAAACCCTTAAACCCTTAAACCCCAAACCCTAAAACCCTAAACCCTAAACCCCTAAACTCTGAACCCTAACTGAACCCCTCAAGCTGAAAAGTTGGTCAGGAGGCCGTATTGGGTAGCGCCAGAAGGCACGGCTCTTCACCCAGCTTACCTGTACTGAGTTTTCTTTTCCATTATCCCAATATAACCACAATATATACCCCAATATACTATACTATAGTAGTTTCTATGTTCTTTTCCGTTATCCTCCCAAGGGTTTGTCAGTCTTGATTTCATTTGGCCCTAGGTGTTCGATTTCTGTTGTTTGGCGGGTGGAGGGGCACAAGGGGGCGGGAGCCGGTAGAATCTTCAGGTAAAAGGTTTTGATACAAGGGCTTCAGGTTCACCAGAGCCAGGCATAAACCTTGTTGGCGGTTCTGCCCCACGCGCCTGGGAAGTGACAAGGAGGCTATGCTTACCATGTATCCATAGTGCCTTAGCTTCTTTTCAGTTCCTTGACAGCAACCCAGTTCAGCAGTTAGCAAGGAGGTGGGCCAACAACAGTCTTCAAGGCTGGACATATCTTCTTTCAATCATCAAAGCCTTCGAACTCTGTAACGGTGCTCTTGAAGGAAACTTCACGTTCCAAGGTTCCCTATGATTGGGCGATTTTCTAAATCCCCTGCCCCTCCAAACAGGAGACACATGCCATGTGAACCGTAATTTCTTAAAATGCCAACTGCACTCATTCACAAGCCCTCCAAGGACTCTCTCGTGCTTGGTAGAGAATGGAAGTCTAGTACATGATCATAGGTTTAGCTTAAGATCTAGGATCTAGGTCTTAGGGTTTAGAAGCCCATGACAATGCAGAAAAGACAAGACTTCGACAACAAAACCGAGCACCATATGGCCTGCGTCCGCTTTGCTTCTGGGGCGCGTAATTGTGCTTCAGCCTAGCTTTGTTGACTACGAAAACGCTGGCATTATCTACAAAAATATCTAGCCTGCTCAAGACAAGTAATGTCTTCCTGCAGGGGTCTAAAATTTTTCCCTATCCTGGCACGCAGCCCCCCCGCCAAAAAATAATAACATTGAACCCCAAAAGAGGACCATATGGAGAGTGAACCCCCCATGTGCAGCCTTGGGTCGATTTGTCTATCCTTCCTGTCCGTATCGGAACATGAGTCTTGTCTCAAATCAGCCCTCTCACATCAGATGCTTAGAAGTCCTATACTAATACTCTAAACCCCAAACCCCAAACCATCAAACCTAAAATCGAAACCCGAAACTCCAAACCCGAGACTCTAAGCCTCAAAACCTCAGACCCCAAACTCTTCAAAGCTTAAACCGCAAAGCTGCACCCCAAATCCTCTATGGCGGCACTCCTACACTATACTAAACCCTAAAACCTAGACCCTAACCCTAAATCGCTTTAAACCCGAGGCCAAAAGCGCCTGCCAGGGCTTCTTCAACTTCCGAACGTCGTCCTTGGCATCTTTCACCTGGGGCACACTTTGGAGGAATGGGAGGGTTGTATTGGGGTTATACTGGGATGAAAATGAAATGGAAACTACTATTTAGGGTTTCAGGTTTAGGGCTTAGAGGGGCTTCTTGGTAGGAAGGGTTTAGGGCTTATAGTTTGAGGGACCTAGTAAAGGGGGAATAATGGGGATAATTAAGGCTTTGATATGGCCCGAAGCCCTAAACCTCCACGTGGGCATCCCTCACATTATTTCAAGAATATATAAATACACTCTAGATAAAAGGATCCTAATATCATCTCCATTACGTCTTATGCTCACCACTACTGGCTGTGGGGTCACGGGGTCCGCATAAAGTATACTTACCAAGTCCTCCTGACCCTGCACAGCAGTGCAGCTTGTGGGCAGGAAGATTTAGGGTTGAAGGTTCAGGGTTTGGGGTCTAAGATCAAAAGCATGGGCCACCCTTTTTCTGGGGTCTATGGGACCTGAATTGGTTTTTAATATGGTTGTATAATGTAAGGATGCCAAGATTAAGGCCCCATGCAGTGGTCTCAAGATTCTAACCTTAGATCCAGTGTCGAGTTTTAAGCTTATGGTTCAGGGCCTGTAGAATTTGGAGTTTTGGGCTTTGGAGTTCAGGGTTTACGGTGCGGGGCTTTGACCCTAAACCCTAAACCCTATATGTCCATCATATTCCCTTTAAAGGTACCCCTATTTGAAGAACCTCTAAACCCTAAACCCTCATCCCTAAACCCTAAACCCTACTGCCTAAACCCTAATCCCTGATCCCTAAACCCTAGACCCTCATCCCCCTATACAGCTTCGGAAGCCACAACAAAGAGCACCACATGCGGTCAGTCCTCGCCTCACGGATGAGGAACTGAGCGCTCTCTGTGCTCTGCCTGAGGATCTGGAAAAAACTGTGGAAGACGTCGATGGTTTTAGGGGCCTAGGGCTTTTCATGACCGCCATGCGCTACCGATGCTTTTGCTGTACATGCAAAACAGATTTGCTTCGCGCGTTGGCGCAGCCACCGGCTTGGAGGAGTAGCTAGGATAGTTTCTGAGGTGTTGAGCTAATCGTAGAAAATCCTTACGGGAATGTTCTGGGTTCAAAGAAGCCCGAATGGCGATTCTGAACGACGCTGAGCCTCCATCTCTTCTCGGAATGCAGGCCAGGTCAACAGGAGAAGCCACCCATGCTATCATCTATTGGCGGTCACATAATTTCAATTTCACGTCCGCATCATACAGCACAATTTCTGAAGAGTCAGCCGTGTCGATGCTCAATAATCGTTGGAATTGTATGTGCTTGTCGGAGGAGAGGTTCTTCGTGGCCCAGCGTGACGCCTCCGACAGCGCTGCCCGCAAAGCATCCTGATCAGAACGTGATGCGCCGCGTTCAAAAGCACCGACTTGCAAACTGGGTTGTTGCAACAGACACTAGGTCGATGCTTTTCCCGACCCAGTATAGGGCCTTCAACCCTGCGCTGTTCGTTTGCCATCCGGCTAGCTCGGCCGCCCTAGCAACACTAGAATCTGTTGTCTTTTGGCTTTTCTTGATTGCTTCAACACGTTCTTTTGTACGGGCACTGTTCCCAATGTTGTCTTGGTTCTTGGGGCCTAGGGCTTAGGGCTCAGCATTTGGGGTTCAGGGAAAGCTTTTAGGGTTTGGGTTTCGACTCTTCGGGAGGCTTGCTTCAGGTTCGAGTCATCTTCAGACAAACAACTCCGAAAGCGCTGAGATGAGATTCTATGTACATGCGTGAAGTGCTACAGCAGCCCGTGAAAGTCACCTTAAAGAAAGATGTGAGCGAAAAACCCTTAGAAACGCCGGTCACTTCAGTCACCCCAAAAATCGCCCCTTTTGACCTCCTGCAAGTAAACACAAGCAAATTTGTAACTTTGCATCATTGTAAGCACTCTATATGGCTGAAGCACCATGAACGCATGCTGTAGCTATCTGATAAGGACTTCTGGTCCGCCCACAACCCTAACCCACCCATGAATTGTTGCGTGGTTGTGAAACTGCTGGATGCTCCTACAAGTAAAGCTTGGGTTAGGGTTTAGGGTTTAGGGTTTCGGGTTTAGGGTTTAGGGTTTAGGATTTAGGGTTTAGGCTTAGGAAGTGGCTGTCGCAATGAAAGAAGGGTCACACTTTTGTCAGAAACCGCACGATCTGTGCATAAAACCGCAGTTCATAGTGAAGAGGTGCAGGCAAACGAACATCCTCGAGCAAAGGGAAGCTGAAAATGAGAATGGAAAACATGCTGCCCCTGATCCGGTCCCCGTCGGAACCCAAAACTCCAAACCCTAAACTGACCTTTGGTTAGCCAGGAATGAAGGATGGATCCTTATGATAATCCTATATAACCCATTATAATAGTTTCCATGTTCTTTTCCATTCCTTCAATCCCAGCTAACCAAAGGTGAGTAAACACTTAACTTTCAAATAGCAACCCATCATCCACAAGCCCATCATCTCTATCATCACCATGACTCCCCGAACAATGAGAATTGCGAAAACAAAATTACAAGAAACAAATGGGGATTCTGATGGCCCTATGGGGTCCCTGCTCGGGATTGTGTAGGGATTGTCTGCAGAAATACCCATTAAAGCTTTCCCGATTCAACGTAAGGGCTTCGCAGGGGCGTCTGCTCATCTACAGGCGTGCCGCAACCCCAAACCTGAAACTCCTGAAATCCTACACGTCATAGGACCCATGACCCTACACCATGCGATGCAAATATCCTCCGAATGTTAACCAGCATGTGGCATATACTGCAATACACGAGTTGCTTGTTCAACTAACACGTTGCAACTCCTCCCGGGGAACCCTACTTTTGAGAGATGCCCATGCGGAAGTTTCGCACAATGTCAAGAGCTTCTTCTACGTTTCCAAAAACCCAGAAAACCCTTCCAAGAGGAGATTCTCTTTCTCAGGCTTGCATATCCCTAAGCCCTAAGGCCTAAGACATAAACCCTGAACCCTAAAACCTAAACCCTAAACCCTAAACCCTAGACCCTTAACCTCCCAAAACCTAAACCCCCTAAACCCTAAAGCCCCTAAACCCTAAAGCCCAAACTGAGAACAAAGCTGGCCATGCTCTAAGGTCACGGTCAGCACCATCTGGCGGCAAGTTGCCGTGTTCAAGGTTCACCCAGTTCAGGGTATAGGGCTTGGAGTCTAGGGTTTTTAGGGGTTAATGTTTAGGGTGTTAGGGTTTTAGGGTTTAGGGATAAGGATTCAGATTTTTAGGGCTTAGGGTTTTAGGGAGTAGGGTTTAGGGTTTAGAGTTTTAGGGCTTCCGGTGTTAGGGCATAGCCTCCCCCCAAGATAGAAGCTGACATGGCCCCCCTTTGAAAATGCCCTAAACCTTACATCCTAAACCCCTAAACCCTGAACCCTAAACCCTAAAAAGAATCTTTGTAGGGCCTTCTTAAGCTTCCATGCTAGCTTCGCGGAGTGAAGGACGCTGAAGTCCAAAAGAGTGAAAATGAAGTATTGTGGGGATTTTCGGGTTCAACCCTGAAAGGGAGGGCTGGGGAGCGGATCCTTGCAGATCCTACAATTCCCGATTCTTAGATCCACGTTAAAATTAGTTTGTGCGAGCATCAGTGCCTGGATTCCTTGAATCAACGGGCGGGAGCTGCGAACAGGGGTTTAGGGTCTAGGATACCTATCCGAATCACATCCCTGGACTACAAGCTTTGACCTCTAGACCTTACGTTCTACAGGCATGCCCAAACTGGGGTATGGAGTCCCCAAAACCCTCAAACCCTGCTTAGGGTTTAGGACTTGGGGTTTAGGGTTTGAGCGCAGTCGCTGGCAAGGATCAGCACAAGCCGTTATGTTGGCCGCAAACTCTGGATGCTAAACCCGACCGATGAGACCTGCAGCTAAGCACGGAGTTCAATAAGCTTCAGACTCGCGATTTTGCGGTTGATGCACGAAAACGATTTGTTCCAGGCACTGGTCGAAGCAATGATTCTTCATGAGCTTTGATTTAGGGAGTTGATGTCTGTAAGCATAAACATGCCAGGAGGGAGCCGTGCATCTAGCACTGCACATACACGTAAGGGAACAAGAGGCATGGGAATTGCAAAATGCTGACCAGCGCAATTACTGACATATAAGCTGTCATATTTCTCCACGAACTCTGAACACACCTTTCGTCGCGAGGGCCTGTGAACTTCCCAATAATATGAACAAGTTGAACTACCCCTTCCTAGACTAACCACGCGACCTGAACATGCCCAGAACGTTAACCCCGAAGTCTACACTTCAAACTCCTAAGCCGCAATCCTAAGCCCTACACTCCAAGAACTTAGGAGTAGCCCAAAAATCGAGAACCAAGTCAAAAAGACAATGGAATATGAAATGGAAACCAGGGTTTAGGGTTGAGGCAAAATGTTGAAATACTTTGCCTTGAGCTCGCAGTCCATCTGCTCGGACCCATCATTGATGCAAGCCTCCAGCCTCAGCATGCGTACAGCGGTGCCCATAGAAAACAATGGAGATATCAGCAGTACAAGAGGCCTCGAAAATCCCTAATGACGAGTTCGGAGCGGTTGTTTCAAGAAAACCCTAGACACGCAGGTGACTCAAGAATATGGCTTTGCGGGTTAGGTTTATGGCTTTGCGGGTTAGGTTGGTCTTTGTGGTTCACCCTAAACCCTAAACCCTAAGCCTCGTGGTTTTGGGCCCAAGGTCTAGTTTCTTGACTGAAATTTAGGACTTTAGAATAATTCCCTTTTCGAACTACGAGCATGTAGCGTTTCTCACAATAGGGTTTAGGTTTTACGTAGGGTTTAGGGCTTGGGGTTTTGAAAGTGTTGGGCTTAGGGTTTTGGGATGCAATGAGTGATAATTAACTTTGAGAATAATTCACTGCTTCTCTTAATGAGTCTCAAAATCTGGGAAACTTGCCATAGTAAGACGGCTCCGGAAGAGGCCTACACGGAATAAAGCCGGGATGCGTATGTCATGCTGGCGTTGAGAATATCTCTGGTTATTTCGCAGTGGGTGGAAACCCATAAAGTAATGTTGCGGACAAGCGTTCATGGCTTGTGCCAAAGAATAGGGTAAGCACCTCCATGCAAGACATGCGCATAGCTAGGCCATTGCAGGTGGACAGTTCAGCACATGGCCATAGACACATGAGGGTAACATGGGAGATCCTTCTCTGCTACAGAACCCACGCAAACGAAGGATCTGCAAAGAAGCCAGACGCTTAAACCAAAACACTCAGCATGAGCCGCCACATACTAATAAATACTAAAAAATGCATTAATGTACCCTATGAATTGGCAAATCGGATTACCTATACCAACGATTACCTTTCAAGGAACCCCTGGGCTGCCGATTCGAAACCTGGAGCCCCAAGCCCCAAACCCTAAACCCTTAACCCTATACTCCAAACACCTAAGCCGTTGACCCTACACCCCTGAACACCTTAGCCCTAGACACCCTATTAAACCTTCAGCCCCAAACCCTGAACCAAAAAAACCGTACCCCTGAACCCTAAACCCTAAACCCTAAACCCTGAACCCTAAGCCCTGAGCCCTAAATTCTAAACCCTAGAGCCTACACCCTAAACCCTAAGCATCCCTAAACCTGGAAGCCCACGGGGCTCGGGCTGGCTTGAGCTGAGAACAGAGGCCCAGATCCGCTTCTCGGGTAGCAGCAATAGGAGTAGCCTTGGTTTCGGGTTTCGGGCTTAGAGTTTAGGGT
>CAJNIZ010005692.1:48846-59527 GCA_905231905.1 Symbiodinium pilosum | reverse complement strand
CAGGTCACGTCGTTCACGAAGTTTGCGCGGGGCAGTGGGGAGCCCGGGGCATGGCCTTGGACGAAAGGAGGGCTTTAGGGTTAGGGGCTTCAGGGTTTAAGGATTAGGGTTTGGGGGGTTTAGGGTTTAGGGGTTTAGGGTTTGGGGTTTAGGGGTGTAGGGTTTCAGGGTTTCAGGGTTTAGAGGGATTTAGGGCTTAGGGCCTTAGGCATACAAGCCTAAGATACCCTAACCCCTACAAAAAGAGCCCTATCATAGTCATACGATACCTATAGAGTTCGGGATATTATGGTGCTGGGGGCTGAGGGTACCAAATCCCTGTCTAACCCGAGTTTCAGTTCCATCTTCCTCCTTGTTTGCCATTGCATTCTGCATTGTTTGGGGGTAATGTCCCTAAACCCTTAACCCTAAAACCCCAAACCCTAAAACCCTAAACCCTAAAACCCCTAAACCCTAAAACACTGAACCCTAAAACCCGAACCCCTAAAAAAACAACTAAACCCTAAACTTCCTACTCGAGCTGCACCTCTGGAAACCCTGAGTTGCACGGTACATTTAGAGTACTTTCAACTCCCAAATAAAAAAAGATTTTAAGGGGTTTAGGGTAAATTTTGGCACTATTCTCTATATATAAACCACCATGTAGGGTGAGTGCCCAGGAGTTAGTGAAGCTGGGCAATTGGGAAGCCAGCACCTTCACAGCTGATACCTCAAAAGCTCTGACCCTCTCAGGTTTCGGGGTTTAAGGGTTTAGCGTTATAGGGTTATAGTGGGAGTTTAAGGGTTTAGGGTTAAATAAAACCAAAGCCCTAAACGTCTTAAAGGGGTTGGGCCGTCTGGATTCCCAGAAAACGTTGGAGAAAGAGATTCGAAGCTAAACTTCGTCCTGGGAACGGTCTGGCTGGATGTTCTCCGGATGGTTGATGGCATTTCCTGCAGGTGGATTTAGGGTTTAGGGGTTCAGGGTTTATGGTTTGAGGTTTAGGGGGTCAGAGGAAATGACATCCATGGATGAATCAACGGGAACCGCAAGTTTTGCGCGAGCGCTGCCGGATCAGTGCTATTGAAAACGTCCTCGATCGGCAATCAGAACGAAAACAGGAGTGAGCAAATCACATGCTGCATCAACCGCACAATTAGTCGCATGGGACTATCCGGTGAACTCCTGCATTCTACTCACTACGTCGGCAGTGGTTTGGTTGGTAGCTTTATCTACAGAAGCTCTGTTTCACTTGCTGAATTGTGAGGAACACTCAACAAATACACTGAAAATGGTAGCGAACATGACTCATGCAGCTGTTCTTTGCCACTATACATCCTGTTTGCTGCATTTGCTTGCTTCTGACATGCGCCTCGAGCCTCGCAAAGACACAGCTACAGAACCCCCCTCTACCCAAAAGTTACCGGTAGTTAGTAAGGTGGGAATAAGGGAATATGACCCCTACATAAAATATTCCCTTATTCCCTACTAAGCCCCAGTAAGCAAAGGTTACAATTCACCCAGAACTGCTTGGTAGCCAAGGCGTGCACTGGTGCCTAAACCCTGAACCCCGTAGGTTTAGGTTCTTGGGGTAGGCTACAAGCCCCCACCCTAAACCCTACGGCCCAGATGTGGTAGTTTCCAGAAATAGGGGAACCCCCAAAGGCCCCAAACCACCAAAATGGTGCACCTGATCTTGGGAAACCCCCACGTAGCTTTTCATGCCAGCTTTACCTGGACTTAGACATCTCGGATCCCTCTCTGTCACGCGTCTGGGAGTTCGAGCCAAAAATATTATATAAACTTCAGGCAAAACGACTATGTATGTTCCAGATGTCTGGTCGCCAACATGTACTACAAGCCTCATAGCCACAAATGCCCGTAATTTCAAGGACACTCAACCTCATAAGCCCCAAACTCTAGTCAGACCCCACCCAGAACCCAAAACCCTATTTCCTGAGTACCCCCCACCGGTGCAAACACCCCAGGCCCCTTCTCTGACAGGATGCCGGCACGATTGAGCGGCGTTCCATCTGGAAGGTAACCAACGTCGTTGCCTCACATCTGAGAATCTGCGACTTGGCCGAATTTTTCTTTTCGGGAAAGTTGAAATATGTAGGGACCCGTATTATACTAGGAACCCCACTATAAGGACCTGCATGATAATGGATTTAGGGAAATCCCCATCTGTGTTCGGAGCTACGTCTCACAGCCTCGAACACGGTTTAGGTTTTAGGACTTGACTGTCTTGAATCAATACCAATTTCGCCATAAAAAACCAGCAGCTGTCTACCATAACTACAATCAGCTAGGATCGAGGGAAGCCCCAAACTCTAAACCCTTGAGCGCGAAAACCACAACCCTTGAGCACAAAGCTACAATCCTGTCTTGGATTGTGCCTCAGGAAGTTGCGGCACCCCTACGTCGGATTCCCTGCGCAAGACTCTCGGAGGTCCATGGGGACGCACAACCAAGCTACTTACATCTACTTATAACCCTAAACCTTAAACCTCAAATCCTAAACCCTGAACTACTTACAACCTAATTACTAATCAATTTGGGGACTCAGGGGGCTTTCAGTCAGATGGATCATAAGTACGGCTTTCATTTTGATTATACGTGCTAACCGGTAGACCTCCAAGCATGTCCCCAAGGCTCAAGCAAGCACCCACATCGGTTTAAGTACACGAAAAGATACGGTAATCTCAAGTACATCATCTTTCCATTTGCACCTAGGCTGCCAGAAAACACCTACAGTTCAGCAGTAACTACGGCTCAATTCGTAGGCGTAGCCCATAAAGCTGCAGGTCATGGGGGTTGCAAGTGCACGCTAAGACCTTGGACTTGCAGTACCTCAACGGGACCGTCCTGGACCCTTAGCCCAAATACCTAAGCCCCTAAATCCCTAAACCCCTAAAACTCTAAACCCCAGAGCTGCATGGATGCCAAAGCCCTCATGAATTCAAGACAGTTCGCACGCCTGAAGGAAAGGCCTTTTGGTTAAGGTTTAGGGTTTAGCCGTTTAGGGTCTCGTTTCAACATAACCCTAAACCCTAGACCCCAATACCCTAAACCCGAAACTCTTAGGGAGTTCGGCCTTAGAGTTGGATTAGGAAGGTCTCTGGAACGCCTGCCTACTTGAAGGGTCAGGGGGACCTAGTAAACTAAGTAGACTACGTAAGACCCACTATAGACCATATGATAAACCTAGGCCTTTGTAAGTAGGTTAAAAACCTCAAAAGACCATGCAATAAGCCCAGTCAGCCCCATGATGAGCCTACTTGCTAAGTCCCCATGACCCGCCAAGCAGCTTTGTCCTGGTACGCCTGGATCTTAGGATTTAGGCCTTATGGTTTAGAGTTTAACGGTCTAGGGCTATTACATATAAGCAGTTTCGTTGCCAATGAAACTTCAAGCATCAGAACTTGATATTGCGGGCATAAGCCCCAAGTGTAGTGAGTCAGCATTCATATAATGGTAAGTTTAGAGTCTGCCATCATCTATGGGTCTCAGCTGCTGTTTCAAGGTCTGAGAGGGGAGGTCTACCCAAAGGCAACTGGATCATCCAAACTGTTCCACATATTTATTCAAATACCCAAGATGGATCTCAATATTGAGTAATCCTTGTTCTAAGGTCTCTCCAAAAACGGGCTCTTCATGTTGGAGCCCCTTATGCTCATCATCCCCTTGTATCTTTATGTTCTTTTCCAATGATTCTCCATTATTTCGGGAAATCTCCCCTCATATCCCATCCGGAACACGAGAGAATATGCATATATATATACATATGTATGTATATTAAACCCTAAACCCTAAACCCTCTATATGTGCTAGCTTCCATAAATGTTTGGGGTACGACCCTTGTATAACGAAGCTGAAAGGATTACGAGCTGAGGAGACCCTCAACGCCCTAAACCCCAAACCCTAACTTAGGGTTTAGGTTTTAGGTTTAGGGTTTAGGGGTTTAGGGTTTAGGGGTTTAGGGTTTAGGGTTTAGGTTTAGGGTTTAGGTTTAGGGTTTAGGCTTTAGGTTTTACGGTTTAGGGCTTAGGGTTTTCGGTTTTGTGGCCTTCCGCGCGTTGTCGGTCTCATTCTGGCCCACCTGTTTGCCGCAAGGGCGGGATACTGCTGATATTGAAAGATCCTGCATGACCCTGGTATATTATGATACTATTTAATTCCCTAAACCCTAAACCCTTAATTCCCAAGGTATCAAATCCTTAGGGTCATGCAGGATATTTAGTATCCATTGTATCATCTTCTGGGTTTCGGGGCCTAGGGCTCGGGAGGTACTTTAAAGGCCCCATTTTTTTTCATGAATGGGGTCCTTTCTAAAGCAATGGGGGAAATTGCAATTGTTTCATAGTGCGTGCACTCCTCCTCCTGATTTCTACTTCTACTACGTCCTATTCTACTTCTTTTCTACGACCAGTAGTAGACATAAGTCTGCTACTATCTCTACTTGCGGAACTCCAGCTTCAACCACGAGTCCGCAACATGATCAACATGTATCATGAACGTCGTAAATCGTTTTGGCTGTTCAGGGTTGAAACCTTGGGCTTGTTTAAGGCTGGGGCCTGTTCACGCTCCTGACCCCACCCAAAAGCGTTGCGCCTACCACATTTTTAGATCAGTAGCTCTTGATGAGCACCATTTCATGGGTTCTTTGTCAGCCGGATTTCTATTGAGAGTGTTTAGGGTTTGGGTTGTTCAGGTTTTGGGGCTTGAAGTTGCTGACAGCTTGGGGTGTGAGGATGGTAGAGCGTTTGGGGATGTTCATGAAATAGTTGTTTGGGTTGCTTAGCGCTGTGGTCCTTTACTAGGGTCCTTGCCACCGCCACGGCTGTAGAGTTAGAGCCAACACTCAACAGATTCTTCGCCAGCCCAATCTCCGCACATGGTACAACTGTCGGAAAGCAGGATGATTTTTCAGGAGTTGGGTCAGGGCATGAAACTCAAATTTTTCCCAGGCACAGCGCTTGCCACCGTTATTCACCTGTCGTATGTATCATCAACCAAGTGGCACGGGCAAAGATGGAGTTCTCCATCTACTTCCACTCTAACCACTTCCACTCTCACTTCTAGTTCTGCTTCTAGTTCTACTTCTATTTCTACTTACTCTTATACTGCTGCGCTTTCAGCCCTACTTCTTCTTGCTACTTTGTTCTGCTTGTCGCTGCTCCAGCAGCATGTGTTGTTGTTGCTGTTGCTGTTCTTGTTGCTGCTGCCACTGCTGTTGGCGTGGAGGCGTGCGGGGTGCTGTGGCTGCTAGCAGTTATAGCGAACAAATGATGATGACTGACCCTCATACAAGCACTATGAAAATTTGAGGGAGACCAGCTAGCATGGTTGTGACGATGGTGATGGTGATGGTGATGGTAATGGAGATGGTGATGGAGATGAAGGTCATTTGCATTGTTCCAGCCTGACGCACAGGGTCGCACTACAGGGCATAGCATACTTGCTCAGAATCAAAACAGGGATCATGCAGGTTCACTAAATGTTCTACAGCACCGTAGAGTCGACGCCTCGAGGTCAATGTAGCGCTTCCAGACAAGTTCTGGCATGTCCAGACGCTCCTGGATAATTGTGGCTCCTACTCCCTCTAAAACCCTGCAGATATGAGGGTTGCCCAAAGACCACTTGCACCTTGCAGGGCTCGCCATAAAACAACTTACAATATTTTGGGGGGCGTATTGGCAATTGGGGTCACCCGCGTTGAGGGAAACTTCCCAGTATACGGACCCTGATATGTTTCCCCTCGCGGTCACTGTTAGTGGGTGGGGGTCCTTAAAAACTCATAAACAATACCAGTAGCGGTATGAACACCAGAGGCAGATTTTGGGGGTTGCATTGTTGAAAATAATGTCGGTACAAGTAAACCAGAAATCCTAAGCCCTCTTATCCTAGAAGGTCACGGGTAAACTATAGATACCTACAATGGTCAAGACAGCAGTTTTGCAGAAAGGCCTGCTGGCATATCCTTCTCCGGAAACGGCAGCAGTATGATATGTAGCGTGAGCCTTTTCCTTGAATTGCAACAAACAATACTTTTTAAGAACAACAGTAGCGACAGTAACAATTAACAGCAGCGATGCGTGAAACTTGCATGGGGGCCTGGAGAGGGCTCAGAGCACTTCAACCGAAGCTCATGAGTCAAGACCAGAAAGGCACAGAGTTTAGGGCTTGGGTTGCAGGACTTGGTAGTTTCCCAAAATAAAGGGACCCCAATATAGACCCCAAAATACTAAGTCCTTATTATTGGGACCCTCAAAAAGGTACCCCTAATTTTGGGAATAACCCTAAACCCTAAACCCCTTAGGGTTCAGGGCTTTAGGCTTTGGGGTTTAGGGCTGCAGGCTTCAAGGTTGAATTGCTCAAGGCTTGGAGCTTCAGAGAACCAGGCCCAAAAGCTTGGGATGACAATCACCCTTCCTGGGTTTAGGGTTTAGGGAATAAGAATGGAGGTTTAAACTCGTTTGCACCCTCCTCCCTTTCCGAAACGTTACCTGCCATGAAGCCTGCAAACAAGAGAAATTTCACATTGCCTTATGATCACAGCAGGCAAAAAAAATTCTAAGCATGATGTTCCCGCAACCCCGCACCCTAAAGCCTACAAACCCTGAACCTTAGAAAGCCTAAACCCCCAGGAAAGGCTTGCCCCCAAACCCCTCCATGGTGGCATGCCTGGGTGATGGCCAGGTTGCAGAGGGCCTGTTTCTCACACTGGCTTGGGTTTCGGTTTTCTTTCGTCTGGGAGTGTAGGGTTTCGGGTTTGGGGTTTCGGGGAAGGGTTCAAGTTTTTGAGTTCAAGGTTCATGTTTTAGGGTCCTTGCACTGTTGGTCCAAAGAGAGACAGATCCGGTCCTAACGGATTCGGGGCCAATCAAGACTGTGCAAGCTTGCCGAAACAACGAGTGCCAGGAAGCCACAGCAATTACATTAGCAACAACACCCTTGCTCACCCAATTTACGGTAGGGTACAAACCTGCGCTGAAACCGAGTGGGAATTTGTCATCAAGTGGTGTGGCTTCAGAGGAGGCTCGTGGATTTTACGCTGTTGCAGGATCGCCCAGCAACTGAGCCAACTACGAGCTTCAAGGTTGACCACGCTTGCTCACGGTCACACTCCGGCTGCGGTAGTGCCTATGTATGTCATTCGCATTAGCATGACAACTCTTACTGTTCAACTGTGTACTACCTCTACCAACAACCCGAAACCACAGATGATTACAGCCTGCGACTTAAACCAATCATAAAACTTCAGGCGGGATCTTTCATTCGTTTCTCGCCAAACAAGAACCAAGTTCATTCTGCAACTTCAGACTACCATGCAGACCTGTTTAGCCAAAGTCGCTCATGCACCAAAACCCCAACCCGACCCTAAGCCCTCACCCCGTGCACCTGAACCATAAACCGTGACCCTTCCTCACCCCAAACTGCAAAAAAATGAATGCTCGGGCGATTTATGAAGCACATTTGTGATGTCCAATAAGCCTCTTGGTCATCCAGCCCTCAACACCTAGTTGCTACATCCTCGCAAGCCTCCAGGTAAACCTCTACCCTTCAACCCTTGACCGCAAGCTTTAGCCGAAAGAGGAAGCTTAAACTCTCAACCTGTAAACCCAGAACCCTTCATTCCCACACAGCTTGCTTAGGCTGTTCCCATCCATCACGTACTTGAATCATCAGAGCTCAAAATACTTCAGACTTTTCACGGTACTGGGTAAGAAAATGGGAAGTGCCCATGGAGAGTGGGCGCAAGAGGCCCCTGATTCCCTGCTAGGCGACGGGCCCACGTCCTGATGTTGCAACACATTTCAAGTGGGAATTGAGATCGCCAGCCCCAAGCCATCCTAGGAGATGGTTTGGGTGGTAGCCTCTAATATCCTGACAGCGGGTGGGAGCGTTGAGAATTCCCAGTGTCCATGGAAGTCTGTAACAGCATCACTCGAGGGTCCCTTGGCGCTGGATATGCCGCCGCCCTAAACCCTAAACCCTAAACCCTGAAGCCTGGGAGTGGGGTGGGGATGAGACGCACCTAAACCCTAAACCCTTTACCCTGAACCCCAAACCCTTAATCCTAAGCCTACATCCTTTCCTACACCCGAAAACCTATGCCGTAACCCATAACCCCAAACCCTTAACTCTAAATCCTTGAGCCCTTAAATCCTGAACCCCAAACCATAGCCAAGCGGCTCGGGCACGCTCGACTTCGCCGACAGAGTCCTGGCGGGGCATCGTAATTTCATTCCCCAGGCATCCACAGGGATCTAAAAATTAGATCCCGTAGAACCATATGAGGGATGATGAAGGGATGATATGGTGGTTATGACGGGCTTAAATAGGAGATCTAATCTTGAGATCCTCCCAGCGGTCGGGGCTGCTTTGGGCTCTGCTAGGGCTTTAGGCTTTAAGGGTTTAGGATCTAGGGGATAGGGCTTTAGGATTATGGTGTCTAGTCATGGTTAGGGCTGGAGGCTTGGAGTGGCTGTCGTTGTTGTTGGGGTATCAGTTTGATTTTGGTATTGTTGCTGTCACGCTGGAGTATCAAGTACCCTCCTCATATCCCTAGCCCGGCATTACGGGACGCATCCCCCGAAATCCCAACTAGCCTCGACCAGCGGGAACCCAAAACCAGTGCAGGGGTGAGCCCTCAATTTGGGTCCTCCTCCAGTCTCCTCTTGACAATATGAAGAGGAGCATGTGTTCCGTTTCATACTAGTCTATGATCTCTAAAAGGCTCAACGAATCATGTGAGGTGGTAAGAGCATGTGAAACCTAAAACCTAAAGCCTAAATCCAGAACCTAAGTCCAGCAAAGCTGAAGCTCCTCAGACTAAACCCTAAACCCTAAACCACAGACACACACACACACACACACACCTCGGCACGTAAACGATGAAACATAAAAACCCTGAAGCACGAAACCTTCAGCCCCTCCAATCTTTGACTTTCTGGTGGTTGATGTAGGGAGTAAAGGAATGCATGATAGCAGTCCCTATGTAATTTCCTATAGCCTTCCTTACACCTCATATTCCATGATACTTGCTACCAATAAGTCCAACAACACCCGGAACCCTAAACCTGAATCCTACACCCCAAACCCTAAACCCTGATCTCTAAACCCTAAACCCCAGACCTAAACCCTGATCTCTGAAACCCAAACCCTAAACCCTCAACCTTCATCCCCAAATTCCAAATTCCCAACCTTCATCCCTAAACCCTAAATCCTAAACCTTAAACCCTAAACCCCAAGCCCTAAACCTTAAACCCTAAACCCTAACCCTAAGCCCAATGCAAGCTCAAAAGATCTCGCCTCCAAGTCCACGAAGACCGTCCAAGCCTTCGGATTGTGCGGGTGGACCTGGCTTCTTAGGATTCGGAGGTTTAGGATCTACGGTTCAAGGTTTAGGGGGCAAGGTTTTGGGGTCTTAAACTTGGATTTAGGGTTTAGGATTCAAGGTCTAGGGCTTTGGGTTTAGGTTTCATAGCACTTCACAGTAGTAAGTAGGTCAATCAAGGGTCTATGCTGAGGGGGCTATCGTCCTTGCCGTAAGACGAAGTCTGCTAAGTCCTGCGAGCATTCAAGTAAGGATCATTTTTGGAACCACTAAACCCTAAGCAGAACATGATGATAAACAGAACATCGCCTAACCCTAAAACCCCAAACCCTAAAGCCTAAACCCTGAACCGTAAAACCTACCTAAAACCCTAAACCCCAGACCCTAAAACCTGGGACCCCAACGCCTAAACCCTAAAACCTAGACCCTAAACCTGAAACCTAAACCCATTTGAGTAGTGTTTTTTTGGTGGCTGAACCTAGTAAGATTATAATCCTTGTATAAAATACTATACCCAAAAGGGGGATATAATCTTACTCTATATTGGGTACCATAATACCCCCAAATCAAAGACTACTCATTTTGGGCGCTGCCCGAAGCACACCTCGCAGCCTTGCAGCACCTACGGAGCATGGGACATCTGGGAATTTCGAAAGTCATTCGATCCTGTTAAACGTGTTTAGGGTTTAGGGTTTAGGGCCCGCCCACCCTATAGCAGTGCCTATAACAGATAATTGTGATGACGTTTCAGGTCCTCTTATATTCTTACTATATCACTACTATAGGGGCTGAGCGGGCCACCTGATGTATTGCCCATAACAAAAACCACCAGGATCCTTTGCAAGGAGTGTATCAAAATTTCACAGCAGTCTGGAACGTGGAAGCGTGAGCAAACAAAAGACAAATGCATGACCGGAAAAGCGCCTATCTGAAACACCGCCCCCCCAACACAAAAAAAATCGAACCTTCAGCACCTTCAGCATTGCAGGGAGACAGGCGTTAGGGTACATACCCTCACATGCCGAGCCTCCAGGAATTTGCCATAGATTGTGCCTCAGCTCCAGGGGGCTGACTGCTGGTTGTTGCTGACACATATGCAACAGCGTTGCTCCTGCGCCAGACCCGGAACTAACACAAGATAGCAAGCTGGAACCTGCACGAGCGCAGCCAATGACCCATCAGACTGCTCGGTGAAAATCAAAGCAGCAGCATTACGCTTCGCTGTTGCACATCGCTGCACCTAAACCATGGAAAGGCTATTCAGACCCGTCAGTTACTATGATGGCATACTGCACCTATCTATACCAGGCAGATACATTTTCTATAACAGGCAGGCACAAACACACACACACACACAC